>JAULBP010091017.1:0-12219 GCA_032355345.1 Lepetodrilus pustulosus | reverse complement strand
AGTATACATACCACAACATTCACTTAATATTCTATGCTTTGTTCATAGACCATAACACTTATCGACTATTGTATAGACAGTGCATTCAATATATCACATAAAGGCATGGCTGTTGGTGAAATAAAATATGTTAAAAAAATTAAAAGAGATATTCTGTTTTAAAAAACTATCTGCTATTGTTAAATCTGTAACTGTATTACTAGTATCTAATAGATGCAATTTACAACAAGCGAAAATAGAATGTGTTTATCATACAGTAAGCAGCTATTTTGGTTACACCCCGTATGCATTATTGATTTGCTTAACGTAATATAATCAATAGATCTCTAGCAAATTTGTGAATACCTCTGCTGTTGCTGGGTAGTGCCATTCATGATATCTTGAAACATAGCCAATGTTATAATGTTTGCCTCTATTTTATTTTATTTATTTTATTATTATATGCGTAAACTTACAGTGTTATGGCGGACATCTTGAAATTTGCGATTTTCGTAAGATGATTATATGTTGATGAACTGGATATGTAATACAATTAATTTTAGCAATATTTCCGCCCTTTATGAAGGCAAATTCATCTTATCTATGGCATTTTCAGTGGATTATCGTGTCCGTGGCGGCCATCTTGTATATTTCAAATTGCTCAATGTTGACGGGTCCGCATCACCCCAGATATCTTTATATACACCCCAATGATGAATAATCTGCAGAGAAAAAAAAACTATATCAGAGAATTTTGGGTTAGGCCCAAAAACCGCTTTTCGCTGCCGGAATATAATATCGCTGTCAGGAGAGCATGAATATAGTGAGACATATACAAACATGAAGGAAATATGTTGCAATTATTATATGGGTGGTTTATAACGTAAGTAAAAAAGGTATCATGAATAGATATATGTACAATAAGAAAACATTGTCACACTAGTACATTACAAATCGATCAGAATTTCTAATATATACCTTGAAGAGAAATAGATAAACTGTAAAATTTTAAAATATCGCTACCAAAAAGAATAGTATTTAAAGGCATAATATCACAGATATTTATGGTTGTTTTGGACTAGTTCTTAACCACAACTGCAAAGTACATTCACTTGATATACCTAACATCATGTTTGTGCTTCCAAATACCTTTCTATCGCTGTATAGTAGACAAAATACCACTGCATCTCCACGATAATGTGAATCGGATGGTTTTCTTAGAATTCGTTCACAAATCAACTGATGTATCCAAGACAAGATAATTAATAGTCAGTCGCACTAGATCATATAAAATATGTGATTTATTATAACTAGCAAGTGTTGTGGAATAAGTACATCAATAAATAACAACTGTTGGGTGTACTAATCAAACGTAAATAGTCTCAGACAGAAATTCGTTTGTCCGTTATATAGGTCAACCCGCCGTGATAGTATGCCTTTAAGTTTAATGCGTTGACACTATGGGGCGATGTCTATCTTAAAAACAGAATAACGTAGATAAGTTAGTATTAGGAGCTAATACTAAGATACTGACTTGACTCCAGGGTAGTCCAGGGATTGGAATACTGATAAGGGACATACGGAGATGTTGTATAAGGATAGCGGATGTCTGTTAGGTTAAAATAGAAGTGCTTTTCGGTTCCCAAGTCATGATTGCTTGACATATTTAGTCACAAGGTTAATATGATTAGGATGCTACCATCACATAGGAATGTACATGACGTCAGAAGGGTTAGAATAATAGAATTTGGAGAGACTCGACATTGCGCAATCTATTGGGAACTTTGAGTAAGAAAACCTATTCTCACAAACTAAGGTGTTGTGCCATTTCTGGAAATTCGTTGGTCTACGGACTAATTTCAAATTATGTCTTTAACGAAAGCTTAAAGGGGAGGGATATTACTAGAAGAAAATAACTTATTAACCCTCTCACATCGATTATCTTGGTCAATATCAACCTGACAATCGTCTATATATTATTGGCGCAAAAACTGTCTTGACTATCTTGTTATTTCTAGAGGAATACTAATTATTATATTCTTTCAGGAAATTCATTGGAAAAGTTCTGTAGCATGGAAATTGATGGAATGCAATCATTCGACTAACGTAAACTGGTGTGTTCTGACGATAATATCTATTCCTCTGTTCAGATATGTTTCTTTGGGGATGCGGTTAATAAAATGCAGTGGAAGGTCAGTCGTAGGACGTTTGGACATCGAAGCGAAATGTCCGAGTTCAAATCCCGCCCCGGGGCCCCGACATCAATGTTCGCGAAAGTTACATTTCTGACGCGACATTGATAGGATACGCTGTCTGTAGTGTTCAGAAAGTTTATTTAAAGTCAAAAGCCACAGGCCCACAGGACATACAATATGTGTAATAAAATACATAATATACAAGAATTATAATACAACATGTAAAATACATATATAGAGGACGGTAAATATGTGTGTGTTATATATGAGTAGACTTATACAGCTTGAATGCATGAAACACATATTTTGATAAATTGACAATAGTTGCCGAACATTCGGAATTTAGGAAATTGATAAAGCATTGTAATGAAGGATTTTCATAATAACGTGGACTAATATATCGCTTTCTTAAATCGGAGAATGCATAACATACAAGTAAAAAGTGATATTCATTTTCAATATAGTCAAAACAAAATCTTGTACAATATTTGCAAATTCTAACTTCCTGATCGACACTCTGTCGACGACCTAATTCAATCATTAAGTTGTGGCAACTACATCTATAAAAGCTTAAATACAGCAGATTGAATACATTTTAAATTCAATTCCACATTCAACAGTGATTTATATGTAGAATAACATAACAATTTGGTATTATTTGATACGGAAATTTGCCATTGTTGGGAATCGCAGTCCAGTACACACTGCTTAAATTGTGACAAAAACATATTCCTATCACAAACATTCTGGACAATCCAAACATAACCGAAACCATACCTAAATATATTTTTAACATGCACTTCGGTTGTTATTAAATGATATAATTGCTACTGTTAGAACATCGTAATTAGATAGATATTTGTCTATTACTATGTCATATAGATGACTGTGATATAGCAATACAATTTCGTATGTTATATTTGAAATAGCTCTGAAAGAAATCTTGTAAAACTTACTTTACGCATAATTATCGTCAATTTGCCATTTTCTAGATTCAGTTATATGGTATACCTTTAAGACACCATTTCCCCCGCCGAAATTTAACCTAAATAATGTCATTAACGGGTATTCTGGGGGTGTTTATCTGGGGTGTTAATGTCATTAACTGGTATTCTGGGGTGTTTATCTGGGGTGTTAATGTCATTAACTGGTATTCTGGGGGTGTTTATCTTTTAGTAAATGATTAAATGTTCTTCATGAAGTAATGCTCAGCATCAAAGCGTGAAATCGAAATTTGAGTGTACGCCTCAATAAGAGTACCAAATGGATATTTCGTCCCATTTGTTTCTTGGTTAACAAGTGAATTCATTCTTAGGACAACCTAAGGTTTCAAACATGTCGGTTTGGTTAACCCTCTACCTGCTGGATTATCCACAAACACAGCTCTTTAGGGCATCTCCGGTTGCCTGCAACATGGATAGGGTTAATTGGCAGTGCATGAGGGACATATCTTGCCCAATGGCCTATCACCTTAGCTTGAAGTTACAAGTATCATATTTGTATTTGGACTTTAATGGCCGCCATCTTGGATGTTAAAAGTGATATATGCAGAATTATCTTAGTGTGACATGTTTATATTGTACTACATGTAATATGCAATGAAACAGGTCAAAACCAATCTATGTTCATGAATTGCGGTTTGTTATTTGTTTTCATTATTGTTTATTCAAATGCATATGACGGCCATTTTGAATGTTGATTCATGGTTAAATTAGGCAATTTATCAACTGGCATCCACCTGAATATTGATTAATTGTAACAAAGAAATGCCATCCAAACATTTTCCAGGCCCTTTTATCACAGATAAAAATATCACAGATAAAATTGAGCAACAGAAAATACTGAGCATAATAAATATCGCATCAGGTACACACGCACGCACACACACAGACAGACAGACACACAGACAGACAGAGAGAGAGAGAGAGAGAGAGAGAGAGAGAGAGAGAGAGAGAGAGAGAGAGAGAGAGAGAGAAGAAGAAAATAGTATATCCTATCGCATTACCTGTCTAGACTACCCATTCTTAACTAATAGGTGTATTAACAATTCCCAAGTGTATTTTGTACTATTGTCATATTGTCTATATGAAACGAAAAACCTACAAATATCTGTCCGCAATTACTATGTTCGATTTTGTTATTATATTTGTACCAGTATGAATTATAGGTTTTGTTCTGTTCCGTTCTGTAGATGTTGGAATTTATACGAAACGTAGTAATAGTGTGCACAGTTACATTGCGCAAAGTCCACGCTCTAATGCATGGATCAGTGTGCTCTCATTTCAGGTTTCTCAACTTACTAGGGAGTATACAACCCAAGCTGCCTTCAGGGCGCTATAGGAAGGTTTATCATTCTGATTTCACATGCCCATTTCATCCTCCCGGGTACCCATTTTCTGCTGGGTGAAAAATGTGTGGCAAAGTGTGTGTGTGTGTGTGTGTGTGTGTGCGTGCGTCCGCATGTATATGTTCCTGAACTTCCTGTTAAGGTGGTTATTTCACACTTGCTTTTTCGGAAAGGATATTGCATTAATTATAATACATTCCTCTACTCATTGACAACTTTCCTATATTAACTCGGTATGCAAGGTTCTTCACATGCATACATCACTATCATTAGAAGTTTGTGGAAATATATTTGAATATGATATTCAATTGATCTCGCTAGAATTCAAACGAAAACAATACTGAGAAGCATGCCTATATATCAAGTCGTTTAGTATAATTATACATCAATGTATAGTATGTACTAGTACTCTATAACCATTTCTCAATCTATTAAATGCTCACAAATTGTAATTTAATTAACTGACTTGCATCAAATATGTATGTTGGATCAATCACACGTAGACCCTATAACCACCGTAACATTAGTCACTATAGTCCTACATGCGGTGAAGGGTTGTTATGTTGTCACGGTGTCATTACCTATTGATTACAAATGAAAATGTCGACTCATTCCGCAGTTAAATATTACCAACAGTAATGGAACAAGTTATATAGTCACATTGAAAATGAATGGAGAAACTGAATTGTTAATTATGTTTTAATTATATGAATTGATCTTGTTACCAGTTGAACTGATCATTGAGGTACGCAAATATTTCGTATCGTAATCGTATTGTATAGCAACAATCAATTTGTATTAAATATAGATGTTTCAATATAGACCGTAGGGCCTACCATTCCCCCATCCCACCAATTGAAGATGTTCAAAACATCACTAATTAATACAGATAATCAGACATATAAAATTGATGTTAGAATCAATTTGGTATAGGTAAAATGTATGGGTAACTATCACAGGTATAATTTCACTATCATGATAGTATTGCGATAGTGTGAATTACTATCACGATACTATCACAATTTGACAAACATTTCGCGATAGTAACACGATAGTACTTGTTAATGCAAAATGAATGTTAAAGACATGTTATATATAGCTATAATATGTTAATTAATTAAGATATGTTAAGTATATATTGGTGTCAAAAAAGTAAATGTATCCTATTTAGAAATTCGATATATTCCCCATAGGCTGCAATTGAAGCCATTAGCAAAGTTTCCAAGGCAAGTTAGAAATGTCTGTACGATCAGGACAAGTTGTAGTGTAAAAATAATAAGTCAAGTTAAAGAGAAAAAAACTATCGAAACTATCGATATTCCACCACACTATCGACAATTGTTATCGATTGCAAAGTTCGCTATCGATATATTGCTATCGAGACATATACTATCGCAATAAGTCGTCTTAACGACTTATCATTACACGGCCCCTATAAAAATGCATGGGTGAAATATCTCAATCTTATACACGTTTACATGTACACAAACAACATTACTTGAAAGTATGCTGGATTTTTGTTTCATGGTTACTTTCATATATTAAAAAGATCTAATTCGTATGTATAACATTACACAGTTATACGCACAATACGTTAGTTATAATCATCCAAATAATTATATACAAGAAAAGCTTAAGCATGTCCTACATCGATGATCGCTAACACTTACGTTAATACTTAAATGGGAACTACAAATTAAATATTACGCATTATAGCATCAATCTAATTACAATCAGATCCCGTTTCCAAATATCTGAACGTCAGTTTCGTATCTGATTTTAATAAGATTACATTAGCGCCGGTAGAATAGTGACCATTTCATATAATACTGTGACCATTTCACAGAATAGTGACGTATTTCATAGAATAGTGGCTATTTCTAGTACTATATTTCATAGAATAGTGACTATTTCAAGACAAAAATGCATACCCGATGTGAGGTAATATTGGTACTGGTTACCACATTTTCGCATCTCAAGATATTTGACTGTCTATTCCATGTAATTTATGGCTTATACTATGGCGTGCAAGTGTGGACACTATAAAATAGTATTAAACCAAACGCAGATTCTATGGTCATTTTTAAGGCGTAAAAGTGATTTATGTTAGTATACTGTTGTATTAAGAATATCTGTATAAAACATTGGATTGTGCGAATAATAATAATAATAACAAACTAACAAGCAACTATAGCTTTGAAAATAAATCATACTGTTCTTTTATCAAGCTGTCGAGCGAATTATTATAAAATAGGTTGCGATATCAAGATATCACGCAGCAAAGTTAACGTGGCCTCCATATATAGTCGGTGTAACCTATGCATGTAGGCCTATACTCGGGTATTGTCAATCTTATAACCCATGAAAGAGCTCATAATTCTAAGAACGGTATTGAGTTGCCGAGTCAAACATATATGTCAGGCACAACATAAAATGCGAGCACGTTAATAATGTCCTAGCTAAATGGACAATAGCATTATAGAAATCATAACGAAGCCGGCGCGGACATAGGTAGAAACTTTATACTCTTCTATGCAAAGAATGACAGAAAGCGCATGTAAATAGAAACGTGAACGAAAAATACAACAAACAAAAAGAACACATGACACGTACACTTTAAAAACATTAATAGTTCTTAAAATGTTTATATATATAAGTAACATATACACTAGTATTTCATTTACTGGCATTTATGTTTCGTGAAAAAAGCCGCGTGTTATTAAAATAATTCAACGAAAGTATGAAACTATCATGTGATACTATATACCAGTGGTATATTGTGTAAGTTCCATGATATTTCAAAGAAATAAATCATTATTCTATTTCAATGTACTTCTGCATGCAGGCATAACTACAATATAAGCTCCCTTATAGCATATAGATATTCTCAAGAATTATCTTGCGTAATCAGATATGTTTGACAATACATCTGTATAATGTGTAATTTACAATGAACATAGCTACTTACTGTAAGTGTTTGTTCCCCTCCCCCCTTGGTACGACTGTCCGTCATGCCTCCCCCACTGTCTCCACTGTCCCTACCCCCAGGATCTAGCCCGGGGGTAGGGGATGATGCCGCTCCGTGACGGCGTGACATTTTATAAATCTCGTCGTGTTGTCAACCCATGTTGTACATGCGGGTTATCACATAGTATCCTCACAGAAACACTTTCCTGACATTCATTGCACCTGCCACACACACCAGTGAAATAAGTCGGGTGGTTTTTTTAAGACGTCAAATGATAGGCACTGAACAGGAACTATATAACAGTATTATGAGCCCGGTCACGCTCAGTTCGCACTACTTCCAAGACACACGCACATATCCCTACGCACCTGGAGTGAAGGTGTTCGCGAACCGGCTATCGATCAGTCAAGAAGTGATTGATTAGGAACGAAGGGAAACGTTTGACAAGAAATCGATTTTAATTTTACCCCCATGATATCAGAACATTAGTGTATCTTGCAAACCATGATGAATATTATGGCTTACAATACGAGTATATATATAGAGCGCGGTTTCTGTGTAGTCATTGACAACGCAGCAGACGACACGCTGTTGAAGAACGTTCAACACTCTGTCAAATCTCGTGTTGAGCCCTCGTATACCTTGCAGAAGTTTACGATGCGATAATCCCGACCTTCAAATATAAGACTTGTAAATATCTGATGACCAAAACGATGTGACAGAGTCTGTTCACAGTTGCATGGTTCAGTTAGGTATATACAGAGGTGAACAATACGTCAACCATTAAATATTCATTCAAAGGAAGGTGATCATGAAAGTGGGTATTTATTTATAAGTAGCATAAACCTGTATGCAAGATGAAAACTAGTGAAAATACTTTGGACTACTGGGATATACTTCCTAAACATACTAGGAATAATAACAACAGTATAGTGTTAAACATGTTGTGTTGACATTGAATATTATTCAAATGTTGATAACAATGTCTGTGTATTCTTTCACAAAGATCTCTTATCCACTAAGAGACCATGTATAGCGTCTTCTTTGCAATGTATTAGCTATCGACAAAGAGAGCGCTAAGGTCTCCTAGTGGATAAGAGAGCTTCGTGAAAGGATACCCTGGATAACACATGCCATGCTAACTACTTGGGAATTTGATTCCCTTGGCGAGTCATGATAACACATTACATGCACTTACATCGACAACCTGCGTTATCATATAGAATGCCACATTGGACTAGATTGGTCATTAATAAACACACCATTACATAACAGGGAAAGTGATAACATTAAGAAGAATAGATACATACGTTGTATAATACTTGTCAAATAATGTTCCTATAATTGGGTTGAAGTATGCCATTCCTTGTCTAATTCAATGAACCAAATTACATAAAAATAAAAAACAAACAAACAAACAAATATAATTTAAAAATAAATAATTGTTTTTAAAAACACAACGCCAAAAACATACGATTTTTGTAAAAGTGTTTAATTACCATGTCGAATATGTAATCAGAGTATATATTGTCTATTGCTAACATATGTGCCGTACCACTCGCGTGCGAGGATGATATTACTGCAACATGCACAATTTGTTTACTATAGTATAGTTTCAACCAATACTCATTAGATACAATGCATACATGTAATTAAATACACGGCTGGTATAACATATTATCATTAATCTGGAATCCAATGTTGCCTTGACTTGTTTCAAGGCCGCGGATAGAGTCCGTTTAACAAATATTATCGACATTAATTATCGTCGACTTGATTGGTTCGTAATTTGTTTAGTCTTTATATACATCGTGTTTTGTGTGAAGTGAATGAGGATGATATTACTGCAATATGCACAATTTGTTTACTATAGTATAGTTTCAACCAATGCTCATTATATATCATGCATGCATGTAATTAAGTATACATATAGTATCATTAATCTGGAATCCAATTTTACCTTGACTTGTTTCAAGGCCGCGGAAAGAGCAATTATAATAACAAATATCATCGACTTTAATTAACGTTGACTTGATCAGTTCGTAATTAGTTTATTCTATATAGATGCATCGCGTATTGTGCTAAGTCGATGAAAAGAAACTCCATGCAAGGAGTCCAACGTTAACCGTACCAGGCCTTGAGATTACGAACGTTTTTTAGTACGATTTAATGCTCAGGCTCAAATTTTATGTGGGGATTTGAAAAACAAACCTGTGTTGAGCATGAAACCGTACTAAAAAAAGTGTAATCTCGAGGCCAGGTGTGTCGATCTGAAAGCTGCAAACAAGCTAACAATCTATTGCTTCTAGGTTAAACAATAATCAAACACAGAGCAAACAACAATGTTTCCGAGGTGCACTTAATTAACATAGAAGTACTAAGATATATGGACGACAAGGCCATAGGACCACATGTTCTAATTCATTAGTCATTATTAACCATAATGCAGACTAGCTATATGCGGTATGTATATTTACTTCCATATATTGGATACTCTGTTAATACGCTGTCCTTTGTGATGTCTTATAGGAGTGCAGTCACGGATCGAACATTTTAATCCAATCTATAGATCTTCTACTATTATCTCCAGTTCTCTGTACAGGAGATCCCATTACCATCAGTTCCGGCTGGTTACCTGCTCACGTGGAGGCGCTGTATGCTAGCCTATAAAACCTCTTATAACCTTGGTCAGAGTTGCGCATCTAAGACAGAAAACTAGAAGTATTAAAAGGGCTACATTGCGCATCCAATTAAATTAGTACCCTCAGAGAATCATGAGGTATATCTGTGGGTTATCTCTACGTTTTCAATAGTTTCGGTGTTTTCGTAATATCGTAAAAACATGTTTATGTTAAAAGTAATGTGAGGTAGTTGTTGGTTTACATCGCAGTGGAAATTTTTATGCGACGAATGCTTGAAGGAAAACCTGAAATGATTATAGGTGGTGCAGTAAGACCCATAATTAAGTGTGGACTATTAAGTACTTTGCAGACATATTGCATCCTATTATGTTGCATTCTATGTGCCTTCTTGCTCCGTGATGCAACCACGATTCACGATCTGTCGATTTACGACTAGTGACAGGCTACGTTTAACCCTGTCCCTGCTGCAGGCAACCGGAGATGCTCAAAAGAGCAGGGAGAGGGTTAATCAGCCGCAGCTCGCATGCCTTAGGGGGTATAGCTGGTTCCCCGTAGACCACAATAAAATAACCACGTTATCACTGAAATACTTTGCGAAAACAAAGCATAAAAACTACACGTTTAGAAAGCCTGGGCACACGAATACGATACGATCCACTAAACTCGCGTGAACACAAGACCAACGACCCTGTGATATTATTAGCTTACACAGCTCAACTCGAGATTAGCACCTTATCAAGCATGAATAGGAACATGTGCTTTATTGGAATTTATCACGTGGCTCAATTGAATTTTCGTGTTGATAATATAGTTCTAAACCTATTCACTACAAAATAATGTTACTAACTTGTACGCAGCAATTATAACGTGTGCACGCATTGCTTCAGTTGTGATTGTGTCACTATATCAAAACCACCAATAATAGCAATATCAATTAATGTATTTGAGGATCATATATTATTACCACCGTTGGTCATTCAACGGCGTGAACATCGTTATTTCAGAATACTATGCAATATGTATAACGATGTGCATGTCGGTATCCACATCACTAAAAGTTAAACAACATCAATTTTCAATTTAAAAGTTTCAATAAATTGGTTGCTGATTAATTCTAGTTATCACTATGATCACTCTGCTATGTATGAAGCTTGCTAGTACGCCTGTAAACGTGTGTTGACGTACAGCGATCCTCAAGTCGCTAGGAAAGCTTTTGTACTCTTTGATTTATATCGTTCCACTGCCATTTACAATTTTAAAAAAAAGGTAATGTGAGATCAAGCGATGTATACTGTTGTCATGTCATAGCTCGTGTTGCCATGGTGCCACACAGCAAATGCATGAACACCTTCAGAAAGGTCAATATTAATTTGTCTAAGTGACTTTAGAATAAATATTAAAAGTAAAAACGTCTTAATAGAAACGTTTCTTTTCATGCAGATGTTTTTTTCCCTGCGATTTCAAGGACTAAGTAAGTTGGTACATGATTGTGTGATATCTACTGTGACATCATCTCTGTGGTAGACTAGCTCATGCTGAGACAACATATCACAATAACAAAAACAACGACAATATTATTATTAATAATAATAATAACAACAACAACAACAACAATAATAATAATAACAACAACAACAACAACAGTAATAGTAGTAGTAGCAGCAGCTGCAGCAGCAGTAGTATTAGTATTAATAGTAGTAGTAGTAGTAGTAGTAATATCAGCAGCAGCTGCAGTATAGTATTAGTAGTATTGATATAATAATATCTAATAATAATAATAATAATAATAACAATAATAATAATAATTGTAGTATCAGAAGTAGCAGAAGTAGTAGTAGTAGTAGTAGTAGTAGTAGAAGTAGTAGTAGTAATGGTAGCAGTACTAGTAGTAGCAGCAACAGTAGTAGTAGTAGTCGTATTAGTAGTAGCAGCAGCAACAACAGAAGAAGTAGCAAACGTCATGACACTTAATAGCGCATAGAACATTGAACACGCTACTGTTTAACCCTCTCCCTGCTGCAGGCAACCGGAAATGCCCTAAATCAAGTGTATGTGCCTAATCCAGCAGGGAGAAGGTTAAAAGTGACG
>JAULBP010091006.1:0-12219 GCA_032355345.1 Lepetodrilus pustulosus | reverse complement strand
TTTTTAGATTCGGGACTCGAAAAGTATATCACCACGCGTCCCCGGGACTCCCAAAAATGTAAACCTAAGTTAAACCCAGTTTTACAGTAAATAAAGGATTCCATAAAATGTCCTTTTTTTAAAAATTGTTTGTGTTCGAATAATTAGAAAATTATGATTATAAAATTATGGTCATGTTCGTATATTTATGGTCAGATTTTATTTTTTTCGTCGATTAATTTAGGTTCTAATTAATAGGTGAATTACGGTAAATTTTAGTTTCTATTGCTGATTTATTTAACAATATAATAGAATATAACTTGTTACATGCTACCAATTTGCTATAAGCGAAAAATATGAAATGCCTAAATTGTCACCTTTATGAATTCCATTCCCATCCCACAAAGAAATGCATCACATTTGAGGTTGACTTGTTCCCCCCCGTCCCTTCCCAAACTATATGGTGGTGGTAATTTTTCTAATGCAAACTGTCACGATAATAGCATTCTAACATGTATCTGGGCATACTGACCAGAGCTACTACAATGTTACAGGTTGGTCGTGTGGAAAGAGATGCACCCACGGTCGCTGGACATAAGGGTGCAGTGCTGGACATTGCTTGGTGTCCACACAATGATGATGTCATCGCCAGCGGGTCGGAAGACACAACTGTCAAAATCTGGCAGATCCCTGATGGAGGCCTCTCAGCAAATTTGACCGAACCCGTAGTGGACCTCGTGGCACATCAGCGGCGAGTTGGGTGCATCCAATGGCACCCCTCCGCTCATAATGTGCTCCTCAGTGCAGGTATAGTCCATTATCAGTGTACCACATAACTGCCATGGCTCTACATGGGTCATACAGTATTTTTCAGTTTTCTCATCCCAAAATTAGCGAAGGTGGCACTCAGAATTTCATTGCAAAATGAACCAGCCCTCTTTACTCATGAAGCAGAAAATCTATTGTGTAATTCCAATTGAACTTTTGTTTCCTGTTTATTGTCCATTTTTCCAGTGAAGTTAGCAGCTTGATGAAATTGTAAATGTACAGTATTTATTGTAGTGCTGAAGGCAAAAAAAATACATAAAATATTGAAAATCAGTGTAGCTTCTTGCCCAATGTACCTATGTAGACAAATGAAAGGTACATATAATCTTCAGGTAAAAATACATTTGGCCATGAAATATGTCAACAAACTGTGATTGTATGTATTTGAATGTATTGATCTGTTGAAGGTTCTGACAACAAGATCTTCCTGTGGAACGTGGGGACTGGGGAGGTGTTGAACGAGTTCGACCTCACTGACGTGCCTCTCAGCATCTCCTTCAATACCAATGGCAGCAAGTTCGCCTGCACGTGCAAGGACAAGCAGTTGCGCATCTACGACCCACGTGCCGGAGGGGAACCTTTGAAGGTAACTTTTGCTCTTAAAACGTCAATACTCACATATACTAGTAGTATACTACTACAGATAACTGGTCATGTGATAAATAAAGTGTTGGGGACAATTCTGCCCCAGTAAGATATCACTTCAATGTATCATTATATAAGAATATTTAATATTTTACATACTTTAAACCAATATTTATAATATTATCAGGGCTCCAGACTAAAAGTTTGAGTTACTTGCTCACAGTGCTAGTCAGTGCAAATTGCAAAACCACTAAATGTGCTATATCAGTGATCGAAATAGAGGGGAGGGGGTCCTGGGTGTCATTTGAAAATCTACAATGCTAAAGGTATCTGTGTGACACCCAGAAAATAGATGATTTTACCATCATTAACATTGGGCCTATGGAAAATGACCCCCTGATTATTTGTTTGTATTTCGAACACTGCATATGTTTAGAAAAAAATAGTTTGCCCACAGTGCAAACTTACCCCTGTATGCATGGTATGTCGGGCATATATTCATCTAGGGGCTTGGTTTTATTTTTAATAAAGTTTAGGGTTAAAGGTGATTTCATGATTACTTCTGTCATATCACAATATTCCAGTAGGGTTGAGTTTTGCAGTAAATCTCGGGGTCCGGTTCTACAGACCAGTCAGTCATGGCAATTATCCACAAATCCTCTGATCTATGTGTCCATAATTAATTTGTTTTCACTGGATGTGGCTTGCGGCCTGCAGCCGGGCTTGTTTTCCGCTGAAATCACAATTGTCTGTTGCCATACCTGTGTTTACAAATGCTTTAGTTAACTGTCCCCACTGCTTTTGTGTGTTGTGTACAGGAAGGCAAGTGTCACGCGGGCTCCAAGCCGGCCCAGGTAGTCTACCTCAAGGACGGTCTGCTGCTGACCACTGGCTTCTCCAGGATGAGCGAGAGACAGTACGCACTTTGGGACGAGGTAAGATCAGTCCAGGTTTTTTATTGTATAAATACTATTATGATTGATATGTTTAAGTTGTTTCTATACTGTTGAATACTAATGATCAGATGTCAACACAGTCATGCATTAATTAGAACAGTTGTCCTTGCTGTTCAATTCATTAAAAACCCTGATATCTATGATTCTTGGTGTCACCAACAGAAAGAAATCAATGAGAAAGAAAGAAGTAACCTTACAGGATGTTCCAGTGCCCTAATACACTGACTGCATCCCTGTTCTTTTCACTTTTATAGAAGTCTCTTAACGAACCCAAGGTAATGCAGGAACTGGACAACAGCAATGGAGTGATGTTCCCCTTGTACGACCCAGATGTCAGTATGGTCTACATCTGTGGAAAGGTTTGTTACAACAGTATATGCTAGGATATCTAAGTTAAACAATGGTGTACATAATTGTCCTAGGATGTAGACTAAAGTCACAGTCATACTGGGAATAATAGCAACATTTTCAGAAAATTGCAATTAGCACTAAATGATGTACCAGGTCTCAAGATTATGAAACGTTTTTGAGTATTGTTTTACGCTCACCTCAAAGTTTTGTTCACAAGTTCCCATATAAAATTTGAGCTTGAGCTTGCTATCGTACTCAAAAGGCTTTGTAAGCTTTGCATCGGTCATACTACAATGATAACAAGTTATCATTCTGCCTTTTCTGGATGCTTGGAGATTGCTCTATGAGCGATTTATGGCCTGGTGAACAAGTGATTTTATCTCTTCAATACTTCTATAACTATAATGAAGAGATAACATAAGTATGATGATTGGCCAAATATCTCACGAGAAGAGAAGGTAACCCATATCTCCTCAGGATAAAAATGTGGTTATCCTTTTGTAGGAAACAAATCTGTTTCCACTAATTTCCTAAATGTTGAAGCCTTAGTCCTGATTTCCTTGCAATTGTAGTGGATCAGTCATATTCATTTCCACTAAGTTCCTAAAAGTTAAGCCTTGGAACTCATTCCATTCCTGCTATTTCAGGGCGACAGTCAGATTCGATATTTCGAGATCACAGATGAAGACCCATATGTCCATTACCTGTCCACATACCAGTCAAAGGAAGCCGGGAGAGGGGTGGGCTTCATGCCAAAGCGAGGACTCAATGTAAACAATTGTGAAATTGCAAGGTAAATAAGTATTTATTTCCTAATTTCCATTGAAGAAAAGTAGTAATTTTGGTCATCATAGCAAGTTTGTGTTGGTAAATTCCATTTTGATATTTATTTGTCAGAAAAGGTTTTTACTTCCAACACTTTCAGGCATGGAAATCAGATGATTGGCACTAGATGTGTCTTGGCACCTCAGTGCCTGGGCTTGTTTTCTGCTGAAATTAAAATTGTCTGTTGCCTTGCCTACTGTTTGACATTGAAGGACATTTTCTCACATAAATGAAATTATTGTCAGCAAAGTTCCATGTTCCTACTGGGGGGCCTTGCCATGAGTGAAGTACATTGTAATTTAAAAATCATTCTTCTGTTATGTTATTTTATTTTATGTGTGCTTCATGAAATACTTTATTTCCTTCATTGTCAACACAAACTAGGTACTAGAAAATCATTTCTTTATCTTCAGGATATACAAACTACACAATGGCGGACTCTGTGAAGTAATTCCATTTACAGTACCACGGAAGGTAAGTTTAGCAGATTAAGATTATGGGATTGATGCTTATCAGGAAAAAGGGAGGTAACTGAATCAATCTTGTGATGCCAGCCATTTTTCTTGGTACAATGACGAAGAGAATCATAACAGTGATCTTTAACTGACCTAAACGCATTTTAGAGAGTTAGTATGGTTAAACAGTTCAAACAGACGACACTTTGAACCATTTTCAACTGTTGTATTATTTGCTAAGTCAAAGTTAGCAAGCAAAGTCAAACCGATTTAGGCAAGCATTTTTCATCAGTTTACCACAATGATTTACCACGGAGGCTGTGATAAATAAGGTATTGTGTACCAAATGCCTTAAAATGGTGCTGGCTCCCTTTGAGTGCCAGTTGACATGGCTGCTCTCATTAGCTATGTTCAGGCCCAGTTTATACTGTAGATGCTGAATGACAGTGGGTGTTGTTTGTGTTGCAGTCGGAGCTGTTCCAGGACGACCTGTACCCAGACACTGCCTCCGACACACCGGCCCTTTCTGCCGAGGAATGGTTCTCTGGGATGGATGGCGATCCAATTAAAGTAAACCACAATGAGCAATATTGTAATAAATACAGACATCATGACATGGCAATTTTCAATAGAAATCCGCTGATTTATTTGTCCATGCATCAATTTATTCGCACTGGACATGACTTGGGACTTGCAGTCCCCAGACCATAGGCATGTTTTCTGCTGAATTCACAATTGTCTGTTGCCATGCCTGTGAATAATACCTGAAATTTAACCAGGCCCTACAATTATGAAAAGTTTAGATTATGGATTCATTCTCAAGCTCAAATTTTATATGAGGAATTGTGAACACAACTTTGCATTGAAAATGATATTGTACTGAAAATGTTTGGTAGTCTCAGGGCCTGATTACAGGAGTTGATATTACAAGGCTGAAAATAGCAAGAGTTGTTATTCAGAAACGGGTGACAATTTTGAGAGTAATGACAGTATTAAATGATGTTTTAGAAAATTAATTTGAGTAATATGACAAAGCTAATGATAATAGTTTGAAGTTTCCCCAACATGTAATTCTTTCCCACTGAAAATAAAAAAGATCGTTCTCATCCCCAAACATTAAGTATCGACCACATTAACAAGTCATAAATTAATTAACTTTTTTAATATTTCAGGTTTCTTTGCAAGGTGGATTTGTGTCCACAAGAAAGGATGCCTTGAAGGTGGTTCGACGGGCGAATGTGTTGGACAAAATGCCATCGAGAGTTTCACAAGTGCAATCGTCTAACTCTACCACTGCCCCTGCTGCAGCCCTTCCGCCAGTAAGTAAACTTTGACTTAAGATTATACGATCGCAATAATATTTTCAGTCATCATAGGTTACATTATTACTTTCCAAATTGTCGCAATTGGGTGAAAGATTCCCACAGCGATATTAACCTCCATAATCACTTACTAACCATTGGTGTTCATGCTATAAAAAGATTGTAGCACTACAAGTTGTAACTGTGTATATGTATTAAGGGGCCGATACAGGAAGTTGTGGTCGTCGCAAATGGGTGAAAGATTCCCGCAGCAACATTAAACTCCATAATCACTCGCTCACTCAGGAAGTTGGGATGCAAGATATTGTTGTGGATGACCTCTTTAACATTCTACCTGCTTGGGGTTGCGTGTCCATGAGGCCATATTGAGCCCCGCGGTTAAAATCCAGTGATGTAGTGCCTGGTATTTATTATATTTCTTTTTAAATATTTGTCAAGTATGGTTGGAGCACACCTGTATCCGCCCCTGTACATAGGACTATTAGATAATTAGGAGCTACAACTCGCATGGTGCTGTGATCATTCAATGAAGCACGCCCCTAGGTCCCGTTACACAGAACAATTGTAGCACTACGAGAGTCGTAACTCCCATACATTAACATAGAGTTGCGACTCTCATTTCACTGCAATTGTACTGTGGAACGGGGGCCAGGTACTTATGCATTAAACAAAAGGGTCATACCAGTAGTGTGGGCATAAATCTAGGTTTACACCATTTCCTCCTATAGTAAAATCATTGCATCGATTTACGCCCAGACTACCCTTACATGAAGTGCAAGCCAGACTCCAAGATTACGAAACTTTTTTCAGGACGATTTTATGCTCAACTCACTCACATGTTCAGAAATCCCCATATAAAATTGGAGCTTCAGGGTGAAATCGTGCTCAACAAGTTTCTTAATCTCATGACCTGGTCGTTCATTCTGTGAATTAAACAAGAGTATTATTTTGGACTCTGGAACCGGAACGTTTGTTGTTGTCATGAATATACAAGCACCTTCTCTCTGTCTTCATAGAAACCCACTGTAACTGAGAAGAAAGACATTCTGCCACCGGTACTTAATCAATTTCAAATATTCTTTCTTCCCTTTTGCTGACACATCCTCACATTGCCTAGCAATTCCTATCCCCTCACTCCCCCTGGGAAGTAATGGAACCTGCCAAATATATGGTGCTGATAACTGTAGTATCAGATGATCTTTTAACTAAGCTCTGCTCACATAGCCCTAAGGACTAGAGTGAGTCTGTACAATCATACAGCATATTTTGTGCAAGCTTTTGACTTTCTCATTCAAAATAACTAGTAAGATTAAACTGAAATTTGTTTGTTTTATGTACATGGCTATGGTGGGACTTGGCAATTTATTCAAGGAAATTGTCTGCTTGTAGCAATTTTATGTTTATTTACAAATTTGTGTTTTATTTTCAATACTACATGATAGTTTTGGTAATTTTATTATGTTAATAGTAGTACCGTACTTATTTGACTATAATTATATTACTGATGTCATGATAGTTTAAAAGTAGCGTGCAGTAGACATACTTGAGATCTGAAATACATGTAGGTCTATGAGTAATATAGGCATCTAGGTAATCTGCAAAAATAACGGCTGCATTTTTAACTGCTTACCAACATACTCCTCATTTAAAAAACAATATTTAATGAATTCAATGCCATTTTACACAATAGTTTCTGTTTCTGTTCTCTTATCCTTTTTTTCTTTTTTTTTAACAATACATGTAACTACCAGTAAGTTACTGAATGATATTGTCTCTTTATATTGAATAAACATGTAATGTCTAATGTACAATTCCCGTTTGAGCTAAAGTGCCCTTGGCATATAAGCTATTGCTATCAAATAACTGCTACCATACTTGTGGTAAGTTGAATTATTATTATGGTAAGGTATTTAATTATATGTACATGATAACAATGCACATCAATATATGTCTCATATATACAATAATTCATCTATATTTTGTAATTCCTTCTGCTAACATCAATTAATCCCACCTTCTCAAAGCCACAAAGCACCAAGCCACAAACCATAATATATCTCCCACATATCTATTATTATTCTAACTTGATCATTGATGTCTTTATTGTCTTATTTCATGTGGCTCATAATACATGTAATAAGGGTAGATCACTACTTCATCATACTTGTTTTCATCATGCATTTCTTCATCATATTGCTTCAGCATCTATGTGTTCCTGTTAACTACCGCATACCGGGAAATTTTGAGGTGCAAATATATCGATGTTGGAGACATAAAGAGGCTTTGAGGAGTCTTGTATTCTCTATTATAACTATATTATAAAATTAATCCCTTCATTATGGTTTACCTAGGTGTGTGTGTTGAGTTGTGTGGTGTGAGTTGTGTGTGTGGTGTGAGTTGTGTGGTGTGAGTTGTGTGTGTGTGGTGAGTTGTGTGTGGTGAGTTGTGTGTGGTGTGTGTGAGCGACACAGATTGACATGGCCCTTTATCCTTTGTATCCCTATCAGGGCTCTACCTTTAACTATCGAACATGTAACTGTAGGTAAAAGGCTTGTTAATCTGGGCGAAATCACATGTCCTCCTGTGGATCATCCCGGACAGGCGGACAATACTTACTGACTGTCGAGCCCTGCCTATTCTAGACCTGATAGAAGCAATCTGCAAGTAACTTTTGATGCTGAAATAAGTTCAAGTTTGCCATGTTATCATTGAATGCCACAATAATCGCCTGTCATGAATATTTCCCGGTATACAGTATTAAACATCTTCAAAACAATATGTCAAATATTCTGTAGCTTCGCTTTTCACCAGCGAATCTTGAATGAATATCATTAAGATATCAAGCAATCAGAAGCTTGCTTTTTACTGTACTAAGCAGCCATCACTACAGTATGTTGTAAACAGCTACTGATTCGTCTTAGTATTATACTGTACATCCTTAACATATCTGATAATTTCCTTAGCAGATATTTTATTTGTTGCATTTATAGAAGTGTGAAAGCTCTCCCGATTATTGTGTGATACATTTTTATATTATAGTTTTCGATTGCAGTAATTATAGATTCCCTGTAGTAAAAGTTTGTTGGTGATTGTTCTTTAGCTTGACCAGTTGTGGACTGTTTTGAACTTATTGATAAATATAGTGACTTCTCCATTTGCAGAAGTTAAACAGGATCTAAAGAACTTGAGTTAAAATTTGTCCCATGTTCTGGCATATAACATTAAACATCTCTGACAATAATATTTTGAGTAATTCCAAAGATAAATTAAATATGTGCACATCTGCAAAATAACTGGTTAGCTTAGAGACATACAATCACAGATGTCAGTGAGGGTATAACACTATATTTGAGTAATAAATGCATAAACTACGTTCATTTGTGATACATGTTTCATCAGTTTTACATTGCCAAAATCCATTTTGTCAATCCACATTGGGAGGGAGCAGGGTGGGAATTCAATCTAGCAGTTATATATGTTCCTAAAACCAGATATTTAGAGAATAAGCACATCAGTAAATAACAACTTTTAGGTGAACAAATCACACGTAAGTAGTCTCAGATAGAAATTTGTATGTATATATATATATACATGATATACAGGTCAACCATCTGTGATAGCATGTTTTTGATAAAGCTGGCCCTATGATTACGAAAAAGATTTACTATGGATTCTTTTGTTTACAAATCCCCATATAAAATTAGAGCTTGGGGATAAAATCTTACTAAGAAAATTTCGTAATCTCGGTGGCCTGGCAGGGAATACATGAGAATTCTATTTTTTTTATGATAGCTTGAAGTGCAGGGTTTGCAGTTGTTTTCTATCCCATATGTTCTCCAATTTTGAAGTGTGGTTTCCCAATTTTGTACTCTTTGTAGGTTTGGTATATTAAATATCAATATTGCTCACTGGAGTGTTGTAGCAAGTGTTTCATAACCCCTACTATGTTTTGGGTCCGAGCCTAGCTCATAGCACTTTGCACAAAGTGCTTAGATCCATCCATCCCTGCACCAGTCTACCCAGCTGTGAATGGGTACCTGATAGGATGAGATGGAATATTGTGAATATTAGCTTCTAGCGCATGAAATGGCAGCTTAGGTTGTATACCCCCCAGTGTGTTGAGAAGTGGTAATGAGTGCACACTGATCCATTGACCGGGATAATAATAGTGTGGCTCTCTGAGCACAGACCTTGTGCATGGAGTCTAGCAAATTATGTTAAATACACATGATTATTATTGTTATTATGATAATAATAATTGTTATTATTGTTAAATAATTGTCTGTACTGTGGCAGTGCAGTTGACTATTGGACAGGACCTGCTTATGCTTGCAGAATAGTACTTGCAATTATGGATGTTGCGCAGTTTCTTCCTGCCAACTATGGTCGCCTATCGGTGAAATATTACCGCTGTGACGTAAAGCAATAATTCAATCAATCAATCCTGCAAACTATGAGGTAAATTATTTTGAAATGCCACTCTAAGACCGAACTGAAACAAATAAAACAATGTATTATGCATGTATAAGTAAGTAACTATTGCTAAGGTTGTGACACTGCCAGTGTGTTATTCATAATCTGTGTCACAAATAGTCAGTGAAGTGAGTTCCATACTTTTGTTTTTAGTTTAAAAAAATTAAATATATACCTTGTGCATTTAGGATGTTTATTTATAGGCTATATAATTTCTGCAAGTCATTTAGTATTTTTTTAAGTGTTTATATATTTTTTTTGGTTTAGTTGGATATAATTTAATGTCCGGTAGTTATGGCTGATTTTGATCTGTTGTGCATGTGTCCATTTTATTTCTGTCCAAACAGGGATTTGATCCTCAAGGCATTCTGGAAGATATGCGCAAACTCAAACTGATAGTGAAAGCTCACGAACGACGAATTAAATCTCTCGAAGAGAAACTTTCACAATACGAATCAGAAGAGGACGAAACCAAAGCTTAATGTACTCCTTGCTTGGTATTACTGCCTTGCTTGTTCCATGTGTGTTTTCAGGCCTCGTTTCTTTGTGTTTTCTGTCTTTGTTTTGTACTGCAGCATGTTTGCATTGTTGTCATCTAACATAGCAATAATAATGGCATTTCTGGGGGGATCACTGTCGTCAATGGAACACGGATTTGTGCCGTCTCTGCACTGTATTCAGCACTAGGAGTTCATTTGATAGTCAGCTAGGTAAAGGCTTTGTAGTCTCGCCTTCAATACAAACCAAGCCTGGTGATGGTCTTCCTTGCTTCATCTGTTACGATGTAAAGCTTGTCGGCATGTTCATATTTTTAGTTGTCGCGTATGGGTGAAAGATTCCCACTGCAACATAAAATAATAACTCACTCGTATTTTTAGTGTCTGAAAAAAAATCACGATTAATTTTAAGTGTTTGAATTATGAGTGTTTGAATAATTAGGAGAATTACGGTAGGCTGTAGTTGCATGCCAAGTCATTAAAGAAAATGTTTATTGCTTGTTCGTGAACACAGTACTAAAAACTTGAAAGTTGATTTGAATGGTCGAGAAATTATGACGGTATGGTTACTGTAGTGTACGACTTCTGTTTCTCTCATGCCGTTCGATATCTCAAGTGTGTATTTATATCTATATCACTTTTTGCCCAGACTTTCCTTCCAACATTTTTGGAATTATTCCTATGATATTTTTCATGTAGTTAGCAGTCTGTTCCATTAAATCATAGAAGTTAACAATTGCATAACCCTTAGTCATTCTTATGGGCTTTCTACGAGAAAAAATTGCATTCGTTTCCTGTGTGTATATGGGTTTTTTTATGAGTAAAAGTTTACAGTAATGGATATAGTTTATACAAGTGAGTTACCAGGCTTTTGTGATATGTTTGGAAAATATACATGGTACTGTTTACATCAGGATTATTACGTGGTGCACTCAGTTTTATCACTTGGTATGGATGTTACATGTACTTTGTTAATGTTTCATCTCAGCACAGGATGTGATTGTTCAAGTATATCCATCTCCATTCTCCTTGTTCTCACATTGTTCAAGATGTGACTTCTATCCGTAATTACTATTTTACAAATAGTGCTGTCATATCAGGGGCATATCAGGTTAATTTGGATTCATTGGTCCGGTATGTCTGCTATGTTAATGTTTTGTTTGATACTAAAAGTGGCTAGGAAATTGTTGTGCATTTGTCTCCATATCTCCGTAGAAGCAACTACACTTCTACATATGACTTATCTTATACCTACGTTTATTGCCTTTTGTCCTTTTAGTCAATTTTTGTTGTACTTTGGTCTAGACATTTTGGCAAGTTGTTCATACTTCTATAAGATATTTTTAAATTACTGCTTAATTACTGCTTGATTATTAGTTAATGTAGTCGTTGCATATTGGTGAAATATTCCCCCAGTGATGTAAAACAACCAATTAATCTGTAGCCTTCTGTTTATGACCATACTATTATTTGTAGATAGGTTCTTGCAACTTTTGAAACTGTATTACTTTTCCTTTGAAATGGGTGATGTCTGTCATCTATTGTGGAAATGTAGTTTTATGTAGATAAATCCTTGTAAATGTATAGTTTGTTTTCAACCTTTCACATTGCATTTATTTCATATTAATATTTCACAGTATTTGTTTCAGGTTTGTGAGTTTCTTGTTCATATTTGATATATTTAACCTTTTATTACTAAAGATGGAAATGTTTACCAAAGTCAACTAAAAGCTAGTAGTTTGAATATGCAAATACTGTTTAAAAACAGACTGTATAATTCCATCTCCATTGAGTTTATCTTGCATGGTGTTTGTATAAATATTTTGGAAGTCATTCTTTGAATTATCTTGAATAATAATAAATTGTTGTAGTTGTTATTATTATTATTGTTTTTATTATTATTATTATTATTATTATTATTATTATTATTATTATAAAAATTAATATA
>JAULBP010090995.1:0-12219 GCA_032355345.1 Lepetodrilus pustulosus | reverse complement strand
AGGACCATGCACACCATTGTAACACTACTAACAGAGGACCATGCACACCATTGTAACACTACTAACAGAGGACCATGGACACCATTGTAATATCACTAACATAGAACCATGCACACCATTGTAACACTACTAATAGAGGACCATGCACACCATTGTAACACTACTAACAGAGGACCATGCACACCATTGTAACACTACTGACAGAGGACCATGCACACCATTGTAACACTACTAACAGAGGACCATGCACACCATTGTAACACTACTAACAGAGGACCATGCACACCATTGTAATATCACTAACATAGAACCATGCACATCATGGGATTTGAACCCAATTTGTTCGATTGTGATAGTTTTCCAAAATGAAAATTATACATTTTCATCATCACATAGTTTTCAATGACATTTTATTCATGTGTACCTCTTGCAATGAGTGATTGCATGCACAGTATTCATTTGTATGAGCACACCGTGCGACATGAACAGTCAAGAGGTGCTTCTCATTGTATCAGGAGACTAGCTCAATTTGTGTTAGTGTTTTCACAGCCTGCATGGTGGTGGAAAGCAGGATCCACAATCAAAGTGTCAATTCAATCCTGACAAATGTCAAGATATTTTATAATGTGAAAGTGATTGTTGGTTGTTTGAAAAGAATGTGAAACATTCTACGAATACAATACTAAAAAATACATCTCTACAACACTACACCGTTACTCTAATAATAAGTTGCACCACACTACTGAGAAGTAATTGATAGATTTCCAATGCTAAAGCAGAGTAACTGTTTATTAATAGGTGAGAAACAAGAGCCCTCACATGCTATATTCAATTGCTACCTAAAGTAGTAAAGCTTTATCTTATCTACTGTTGATTTGAAATCATATACAGTGTTCCCTCAATATAACGCTGAAGTTGGGGTCAAATTCTAAGGATAACTAGGAGGTTTGCAAATACCTATCTGTGAAAATTCAACTCATAAAAATCACATTAGAACAAATTATAAGCAATGATTTCTTCATGATGGAGATGGCCAGCAAGGCTCCAGATTAACATCTTCAGTTACTTGCTTGCAGATAGTCCAGAAAAGTTGCAAAGGCATCATAAGTTATAAGTTACAAAATAGGTTCTCCGCTGTGAAATTTAACTGGAATTTATCATGGCATCATCATTTATGAACATCTATATTAAATAAGCACATAGTTTAAAACGTTGTTTTTTTTTTTAAAGTGAAAAACATTTAATTTGAAAATTCATTTAGATACTATATTTGTCAAATGAAGTTGTTGCTACTTTGAGATACTGATAGCGTACACTACAGTATGCCAGCACTAAGAATGTAGACGTACATTATCACGGCACAAATGATGACTAGTTTCAGACGACCATCTGGTAAAGGTGTGGTATTGATTATTGATATGCAGGTACAATGGGCAGTTACTGTTGCTAATACGTATCGAGCTAGCTATGACTGGATCACTACGTTCCAAGTCAGAACTCCACCCTAGAAATTAGGTACAATACGTTCAGTATGTTTGCTGTTGTTGCGATGACGGTAAAACAATTTTGGCAAGTTGAAATAAATGTGTTTTGAAATTAAGTTGAGAAAATAATAAAGGGGTCATTGATGCAACTGCGAAAAATGTAACAAAAAATATTGTTACAGTTTTCGTACGTGATGTACGAAATATATAACAAAATTTTGGTTTGTTACATTTTTTGTACATCATGTTTGAAAAATGTAACAAATATTTTTTTTATTACATTTTTCGTAATAGGTTGCAGCGAAAAATGTAACAAAACATCACACTTAGTTTTCTTACGAACTTAGTACCAAAAAAATGTGTAAACTATATTACCGTACATTATTCATGTACCAGAAATGTAAATTGCAGTTACTTATCGCAGAATGATATTGGAATGTTACTTATATCTGGAGGTACAAACGTGAATAAATATATGTTTGCTGAGAGTATTTTGCATTTTAACTCCAAATCGGACCAAAACGACTTAATGGAGTGGATTTTAATGCTTGGTATAATATGTATTAAAGGAAATGCATGCCATCAACAGTAGTCCTAACAATCGATCATGCAAATCTCAACTGCCTGGCTATTCTAGTTTTTGAAATATCATCCCATGAAAACGGTCCAGGGTGCATTTTCGACAAAAATGCTAAATTTCTAAATCCAGTGTCCATGATGCAAAATGGAAATAATCATGCTGTCAATTCAGTTGTAAGGGTTCACTATGCGTACAAACAGATAGAAAAACATTTATTTTGATCATTAGCAACACATTGTTGCATTTTTTGTTGCAACCTGTGACGAAAAATGTACCAAAAACATTTGCTACATTTTTCGTACATCATGTATAAAAAAATGTAACAAACAATTTTGTTTGTTACATTTTTCGTATGTGATGTATGAAAAATGTAACAAAAATTTGTTTTTACATTTTTCGCAGTTACATTTTTCGTTGTATCACACCATGTATTAGAGATCGCTATAAGAGTACTTATGGTCTCGTAGTGGATAAGAGAGCTTTAACAAACGATACCCAGGACTTTAGATTATGCAAATCCTTGTCCACAATTACCATTACCATGTTCTGTTTTGTTATTCATACAGTCTCCCCTCGATATAACACTCGAGATACACAGCGGATTCAGATATAAGTCAGGGTCAGATGTCATCGACCCCAAATTCAGCGTTATATTGAGGGGACACTGTATTTGTACCTCATATTTGTAACAAGGTTATTGGCCTGAGTAAATAAATGTTCTATTCTGTTCTGATGGTTGTGAACACCCACATGAAGAATAAATGTGTATTCTAGCCCAGGACATCAAAATGGAGGTTCATGTAAGAACTCCTTACATAGATTACATTGACACTGATTACTCATTCTCTCGGTTCCCAGGACTTTCTTGAATAGAACATTACCCATTCTACCAGTGGGTGCCTACAGATGTGTAGACAGATGCGATTCAGTGTGGAGATAAAATTCCAAGCAAGTCACTACCAATGATTATCTCATGAGTATCCATGGCAACCTAAGTGGAGAACTATCAAATCACGCTTACTTACACTGACATTGTCACTTTACCATATTCACCCAAACCATTATATTTCCGTACTTGTGAAGGTAATTATCAGTGTGTATCTTTTTCTGTATGACATGTTTCAAACAGCTTGTTATAACATACCATGAAAGAAAATGGTATTTCCCCCTCTTTCAACTCCAATATTCAGGTGTTGTTATTTTCAACGTAATGGATTTTTTTCTGGATACGTTGTCAATGCTAGTAATATATGTGCCTATTATAAGTCTAGACAGACGGTCATAATGTTGCTAAATTGCTACTTGATCAAAATGAAATTGGAAAACATTGACATGTGAAGTTGTATGAGCTAAGCCTGGGGACACCTCTAGTGTAGCACCCGGTCAACGTGAAAATAAAAAATTAAGCCAAGCACTTACTTTAAATCAAACATTTCTTAATAGAAACTCATCATATCAAATAAAACGGTTTGACACTCAAACTTGAGCAGTATTATGGCCACAGACTAGCAAATAAAGTACAAATCTTTGCATAATTAGCTATCGACTCCAGACTAAAACTTCCACCATTTCCAGAATAAAGAAGTTATTTTCACTTCATCCATCGGACTCCGGGCAGACAACAAAGACCGGCCTTTATTTATGTGCAGACTAACAGTGGGAATACCACAGTTTATTAAATCCCTGAGAAGTAATGGTCTTCGTATCCCAGAGGGGATATATATGACGACAATTCCCTAGTGGAAACCAAGCACATAATGCCTTGCCTAACTCCAGGATATTGCGGTGGTGATGTATGTTCCATCAATATTCCCATAGGCTCGAACCTGTACTGCATATTTAAATCCCAGCAAATTTAAATGTTGCAGACACATAAAACATTGTTCCTTTGAAAAAAAATATCACTTTTTCAGTAGTTTCAAATACTCATTCCTTTTTTTTCATCTTGAATATTTATCAAGTTCAGGTTTACGTGTTATACATATACTGGTGGAGAAAAGTAAAGCAACATGATACATGCTGTTAGAGAAGTTGGATCATTTTGAATATTTGTTTACATTAGGCAACAATTTGAAATTTGCTATGGTTTTAAGTTACTGTGTCTGCTTACAATTTGAATGATCTTGTCGCACAGACTTGCAATATATGGACATCTGATATTGTTAACAACTGAAGTGAAACGACGTAGTTTAGGAATGTTATAGGAATACAGTGATCCCTTACTTGTATTCATTAGTATAAAAAACATGTATTGCATCATGGTATGATCAATTACACAATTTTTAATACATAACAAAATTTAACTAATATTTTAAAATATAATAAATATCAAATAACAGTTTGTACAGTATTATATAAGTATCAATACATTGTCACCATGACAAATGTGGTATCAATTGTCCTAATTAGTAGTAGGTTAGATAGTATTCAATTACATACTAGTACATGTACTACTAGTATGTTACAAAGTATTTTGAGGTCCTCGTTTTATGAAATACATCTGAAATACATATATAGAGGGGACACTGTACTTTGCAGTTATAGCTAAGAACTAGTCTAAAACAAGTATAAAGATCTGTGATATTATGCCTTTAAAGCAAGTATAAACCAGTTAATCACAAACAGTGTATTGTATTATTGTTAACATCATTTAAAAGATTGATAATGATGAATAAACTGTGACATAAATGTTACAGATGTCAAATCAAAATTAATGTGGGCATGTCTCACTGAGATGTCCTTTAGCCATAATTGTATGACTGTAGATAGCTTACTTGATCATGTTGATAATTAACATACAAATTATGATTGAAGACTTTCCGTCAATGACAAGACAGTATTGTATACTATCTTTTTTCAACATGTTATTTGAACAGTAAATAAAGGGCCCATTGTTTTGGAGACATTCATCATGATAAAGCAATGAAAGAAACATTAAACATTAGTTCAAGAAATAACAAACAAAAAAAATCACATAGTGTCATGAAAATGATACCTTGGTATATTGCCTCCAATGAAATTTGATATTAACTAATGATTGGCTATTTTGTTATTTCATGTATTAAATAATAATAATAATAATAATAATAATAATGATAATACTGATAATAATAATCATAATAATAATAATAATATTAATTATAATAATAATTATTATTGATTTAATTGAATTATCATGATTATTGCATTACGTTCCAGTGGGAATATCTCACCCATAGGCGATAACATTTTTTATTATTACATGTATTATTATATGAAGGATGGTTCATTAATTTTCTCTCTCATCTCCCTGAGGATTATACAACTCCAAATGCCAATTTCCATGAGATAGAGATAGATGGTTAACTTTCAAAGTGCTATCTCATCCAGACATCCTATTAGGGACCTGGCATTCTGGTATAGGTAAACAGGTACATTTTAAAAACTAAACTACTTGACTAAGGAGATATCACAAGTCTTTTAAGCAAGTGTCTCAGTGTGGAACAGCAATGATTCCTATACACTGAAGTTAATTTTTCAAACCAGCTGAAACATGACACTCCATCCACGCACTAGTCGAGCCCGATCATGCTCAATGTCCAACCTTAGCTGTCACCATGCATTGCCCAGAACCATGTATCATCTGTATTATTTTCAACAGAACATGCATGTGAGCAACACTAGGTATAGGTAAATCTCAGAACTTGACAAATGTAAAAGTGTCACACACACAGACATAGACATAGATGTCTACATACTTATATACAATGTACCTGTCTGACTCTCCCAGGGTCAAAAGTTATACGAAGTGCGCTTAGCGAACAACGCTGGGAATGCAATTACTACAATATTGACAGTGTCGTTGGCTGGATGTCAAACCACCACATCAAAAGAGGATTAGTATGCCCCTTGTGTCCATACGCTTGTTGACAGTGTAATTGACACGTTTAACACCACTACAAATTCAAAGTTACAAGTGTGTATTACAGAATTATATCATTCAGGAGGTTTGATATTAGTGGAATACGTCATATAGATTAGGATTACCAAAATACATGTCATAAACTGAGGTGTCAACCAAACACTACTGATTTTTCTTTAAAGTAATAAAAGCATTACCGGTACTAATATCAGAATTAATTCCTGTTTTATGTTTATGATAAACACTTAAACAAATAAATATACTATTATGATATAGAGTCTCAAATGTGAGCACTATGAAAATGGAAAACAATATGATTGAAATAAATATTACTGCATGTCATAAGTCCACATGGATTGGATTAACTGGTCATACACTGTATAATGTGGAAATAATATACCGGTATGTCATTGTTTATATATATCTTGTTCTAATATATAAAAATGGTTGATTGATTTCTATTGCACAAGTACATGTATATGATTGCAAAGATAGATAAACACAGGACTCATGACATGAAACTTACCTCCTTTAGCATGTTTAGTGTGTACTACTGCGTGACAACTGCGCTGGTGAGTGCTTTGTTGTACACACATATAACAAGCTATGTCAGTGTCCTGTGGAAATGTGCATATAGTGGGATAAAAACCTGCAACAACTACATTACAGTAAGATACAGAAGCCAAGGCTGGTACATGAGGCAAGGGAGATTACTGTGCATTGCAGAATCCTACTGAAGTCTTCATTGTATATGGAAATGTTCTATAATACAGTGTCCCCTCAATATAACGCTGAGGTTGGGGTCCATGACATACTCATAACAAAAAATTAAAATGGGGTCCACATCTGACCCAGCCTTATATCCGAATCTGCTCTGTATCGAACAGCCTTATATCGAGGGGGCACTGTAGCTGTAAATAAAAAAATAAAATGTCTTGGTTTTACGGAGAACATACCTTCTTCCATCGTGTGTTGAGGTTCTCCAAGTCTCGCTTGATGTTATCTGAATCCTGATTGGACAGTGACTCTGTCTTCATCATCTTCACACCATTCCTGTTGACGGCGTTCAGACTTTGTTGGCGTGGGGCGACATCATCCTCCCGGTCCTGAACATACACACTCGCCGACTTAGCAAAATGTGGACGTCATTGACTTGTCCTTTTCACAACTTTCAGAATTAATTTTACTTTGCATGATTAAATTTGACTTAACATGACTAATTTTTAAATGGAAATTAAGATATATTCTCAGTTGAAGGAAGTCTAGTACTAGAAATTATTTAATTTTATTCACTGTCCTGGTTAACCCTCCTACCTTTACTTTCTCGAGCAGGTCGTCGAGATATTCATCGTCAGGACGAATGGAGGATGACAAAATATTCTCAGTCTCATCAATCCAGAAAAACAGATCATCCATGTCGTCTGTAAACTCGCTGGTCTTTACACTGCCTTCATCCATCCTAGACCAGACACTGGACAGTCAGATAACAACTTTCTTTTAACGCTTCATGGAGGTACATATAATAAGTATTATCAGCAGTGTCAATATTTCACCAAGCATACAAGAACATAAAATAATCATAAAGTAATGATCACCAAGATATCATCTACTGGTAGTAGATTAATTAAGTTTGATTTTCATCCGATAATGGGTACAATAAAAAGAAACATTTTCTTACATACTTTTACTACAATTTAGGAAATAATGTTATCATTAGAATCTGAATGAAAATTAAATATAATGATAAATGTAGGTCTGTTAATGGCATCTGTCATCTATTAAAATACATTTGACCAAGAAATATGTCTACACACTATGATTGTATGCCTATGAGTTTGGATCCAAGTACAGGACAATACTTTCTATGATTAATTGTATGCCTTTAAAAACTATAATACCCAGTGTATTACCTTTAGTCTATAGAGCCAATTTTTTTTGTTTATCAAATTCATCTAAAAAAGATTTCTTTTATATTTTTTAGTGTCTTTCAAGATTATTTCTCATCAGTTTAACATTTAAACAATTGCAATCTGGAAAAGAATCGGATGCGAGACTCGGCGTACTTTTCCTGTCTGTCGTTGACGTCGGCGCAGACAGCCTGCCATCTCTGATTGACCACGTCCAGCTTTTCTTGGAGACGGTTGGCATCTGGCGCCGCAGACTTCTGAACGATCTCATTGCCGGCGGCGTTCATACTGTTCACCGTCCCCTGCTGCACGCGCAACCCATGCTCAACTTCCTGTGTTCAAAGACAAACAGAGAAATATGTAAAGTCTAAAAATTACCATTAGCAGTACAAGATATCACATGATGGCATTTCTCCCTAATGCTAATTTGACGAAGAATCACAGTTTTTTTATTACTAAAATATGGTCTGCCCACTTCCCAAATATTAAATTGTAAAAAATTTACAATTTCCCCAAAATTTGGATTCATAATCATGACGACCGATTTCTGCCCCAAGATAGGAAAAACAAAAGGGGAAGAAGACCTACATTACAACAGAGAACAATGATGGTAAATGATATATATGAATATACTGTAATTATGTTTTTATTTTTTTGTATATCGTGACATATAAGCCCAGGGGGCCCAACTAGTTCAATTGTCAGTACGGTAATAGAGTTTTGGGCTTATACCCCAGAATAGGCTTACTTATCCCATCTACTTCAAAATGGGGAGTGGGATTAAACTTCAGTATGGGGCTATGATCCACTACCGGGTATATACAGTAATTGTGTTTGGATTGAGGAGTCAACACAGTTTAAGCATATTTGGAAAATGACACTAATCAGGAACATTAAGTTTTTTTCTGAGTAATGAAGACAAACAGAGAAATCATGTATCATGTATCAATACAAATTGTGAGCTTCATCAGCTATGGATAGAGTAATATGTCATATGACAGAATCTCCAAAATTATGAAAGTTTTGTTCACAAATCCCCAAGTAAAATTTGAGCTTGAACATGAAATTGTACTCAAAATGTTTTGTAATCTCAGGGCCAGTTCTTTCTTCTTCATAGATGTGTTTGCTCTTTGGCTTAAATCGATTAATAGGTTATCGTTAAGTTCTAGATATACATACCGGTACATGTATAAGTATTAGCAACATCTGATATTGTAGAAAGTCTTCAAGAGGATTAGAATATAAGATACTGACACCAGAATTGTAGCTCTTAGTGTAGGATACAAGCCTGAAGGTTATTCATATCATGTTTCCAAAACACACATAGATTCTTTTTTATTAGTTTTACTTAGTAAATATGGATCTGCACAATTTTGACAGCAAGAGGATGTACCGTAGATACTATTCTCATTAATGTTCCCAAAATTCTTAAATCATTAAAATATTATCATTAGAAAATATGTCGACTTCAAAATCAGGAAATTAAACATCTACTTTGGAATAAATAATTGCAAAATGAATAAAAAAAACAATTCCGTAAATCATCGATCCTAAAAATGTAACCTTGTACTCACAACAAAGAAGCTGACGCAGTTTTGCCACCCTACGCCGGTCATGACTTTAGATGCTTTCGTGCAACAGTATACGATTAAACTGATAACACCCCTACCCTCTATCCCACAATAGACCGGCCCTTGTCTAGGTCAATAGTACACGTGGCTGCAATATATCGCTAAATATCAGCACAAATACAAAAAGCTCAGATAAATGCCATACATATTACCACCACTTGGAATTTAAAGAATCCTACAACGGGATACATGATAAATTATTAACCTCCTGGAAAAAAAATAAACAATTTGTGAGTTAATAGAATGACATTGGACGTAAACTGGCCTTGTAGTTGTCTACCTGTCAGACTACACATAACAGTGAGTGGGAGAGCACAGCATGTGCGTGGATTCCCATATGTCAATGATATGTACGTGACTTTCTGTCAGTACTATAGATAGGCTGCAATGTGCATGTGTTTTTCTTTAGTTATAATGCGCATTTCTGTCAGCAACAGTGATCAATAATACAATGGATTGTGTTGTTTTTCTTTTACTCAAATTAATCTATTTATTTATTTTAAAAGAAAAACAATAATAGTAAATAGAGTCTACATTATTATTATTTATTTTTTGCCTCAGGAACAATGATGGATGGTACTTTTTAAATTGATATTTATTTATAATTTTTTTTTATGCATGTACCAGTATGTTGTAGATAGTATCTGTAGATTGTGAGTGAAGTTTGGATCCTGATCATTGCCACGTGAAAGCAGAAAATAAATTGGCACGATCGGTTTCCTGATGCGCAAAACCTGCATATTGGAATCTCTTCTCGTGGACGACCCCTAGAATGCATTGTAAGTCAGAAATGATGCAAGACTGATAGCATTCAGTGCAATTTTAGCTGCAATATTGTCACGAGTTTGTAAGGTGAGGGTTAACCCTACTGCATGGTTCATGTACAGGGTTTGTAATCCAATGTGCTATCATCTGTATGTTCACACGTTTTGTGTTCATAGTGACAGATAGATAATACTAGTATAGTGACAGATAGATAATACTAGTATAGTGACAGATAGATAATACTAGTATAGTCAGCTGTACCATGTTAGTACATATAAACTATCACCACAAACTTATGAAATGGAACCTTCATTTGTAATCTATGTTCATAGTGACAGATAGATAACATAATCATCTGTACCATGCTGTTTTGTTTTCTAAAAATATAAACATAATTTGACTATCATCACAACCTTCATGTTTCATAACACATCAGTCTGTGCTATATGCTGTTACACTACAAGGGGTTTCTGGTGTTCAATTATAAACAATTTGATTGGTTCAGTTGGTGTACAAGCAACAAATCAGAAAACTGTCTCATAACACGTGAGAGTTATCCGCCCCATCTGCGTAAAATGGCAGATTTAAAGAAATTATTGGATCTGTTCACAAGGTTGACCTTTTAAAATGCAATTGGAAAGCATATCCTAATGCCTGTATATAGATATTCCAATGTGGGTATGTGAAGATATAAGGTATACATTCCACAAGTATTTTACATTATGTTTCTTAAATTTTGTATGTGACATTGGTTAATTAATAATTAGACCAAATGTTTTAAAGGCAAACTATTATAGATATGTATGGCCGGATTTTGACTAGTTCTTAGCTACAACTACAAAGTACATTCACTTGACATACATATAAATCATGTTTGTACATGTTTGTTCCAAAAACCTTTCTACCGCTATACGGTAGACAAAATTCAATTTCAACAAATTGTTTTGGATTTTGCTGTTAATATAACAACCTGAAAAATCTTCATTCTTTGTCCTTCTTTATATTAACGCAAGGGGACATAACTCTCAAATGGGTACGAGGAAAGGCCTACGATTGCTTCATATATCATGAATACATCAAAGAGAAGATAATTATTAGTCAGGACTAATAATTATTATAAAATGTGAAATTTATTATAAATATCAAGTGAACTTAGTATACCAGTAAAAAACAACTTTTGGATGTACAAATCAAACGTAAATAGTCTCAGACAAAAGTTTGTTTGGCCATTATCTAGGCCAATCAACCGTGATAGTATGCCTTTAATATCACTAGTCCAAAACAACCATAAATATCTGTGATATTATGCCTTAAAAGGCTACTGACGGAAGATATGAAGTCATGTCGATATCGGGAGAGAATGCACAATCTTATGAAATGGCATTTTGAAAAATATATTTGGGAATGGAATGGAAGATTATAGATGTATTGAGACTGTGGATGGTAAAAAACAATATATACTATATATGTATGTATTCTAATCTACATAAATAATACTTCCACCATGCATTCATGTGTGTAATAACAGCACACATTTCAATAATTACTGTTAAAATTTCAGTAAATTTCATGCTTCATTATAGATAAATTCAGGCTTCATTAACATTTAATCATCACATGAACGAATATTTAGTCACGGCTGAATTCAGAATTTGTTTCCACAAGCCATTTTACAAGAAATATTTTACAGCACAATGTCATTGAGCATCGTCAGATGCAAGTTGAAAGAATATGTAAAAACAATCCTTGACGGTCATTAAGAAATCGACCTCGTCACATGCTGGTCACGTGCTGGTCACATGCTGGTTTATGGAGTTTCCCTCCCACAATGAGCTGGCGAAAACAGACTGCATAATCGGATTCATGTGATCCAATTTTTTATTGAAGTATTGTGTCGGATCTCAACTGAACTAGATCTATTTTCTGAAAACAATATTTCAGTTAAAAACAG
>JAULBP010090984.1:0-12220 GCA_032355345.1 Lepetodrilus pustulosus | reverse complement strand
TCAAACGTAAATAGTCTCAGACTGAAATTCGTTTGGTAATTATCTAGGTCTATCAACCGTGATTGTATGCCTTTAAGCCGATATGGATGTTTATTTCACTATTTCTCAATCATTTCTCAATCAATTCTTCCACGAACAGCATAACAATGTTGTTACATATGTCATAACTTCGGGAACATAACCCCAGGTCAGTAACATTAATCTCAATTTAGATTCGTGAAGTTTCATTTTATTGATTTTATTTGGAGACTTTTGTTCTCCGAGCGTTGATATTAAATGTTGAGAGTTTGTCTTCGTCCAGACGCCGCGTGCGGGGCCCTGGGAAGCGCGGCCAGCCTACACCATCGAGACGGTGAAGAAAGCATGTCCACCCTGTCAGGTTCCTATCCCCACACAGTGCAAAGGTCAACACGAGGTACCACCAGGGGAGATAACTCGCACTTTGTTTAGATAGATGCAGGGGAACTAAGCCACTCTTTGCTCATTTTAACTCACTCTGTTAATTTTGTATAGGATCATGGGAGATAACTTATATTTTGCAGGGCCGTAGCTAACTATTTTGTCATAGGGACAGTTGAATGAAAAATGCAAAGTGATGTTGTGATTTATGAGCGAAATAGAAGTTGGGTAAAATTACTGGTCGGGACGGCCCTGTGTATCCTTTCATGAAACTCTTATCTACTAAGAGACTGGTATTGCTCTCTTAGCAGTGTATTAGCTATCGGCAAAGAGATAACTACCAGTCTGTTAATAGATAAGAGAGCTTCGTGAAAGGATATCCTGCTTTGTTAATTTTAGATGTGTTCAGGGGAGATAACTCGTTATTTATTATTTTGTTTCCATTTCTGTTGTTTCAAAATTTCAAAGCTGATACTTTAGTAAACAGTAAGGCCTTGTCTAAAATAAAGTATATGGAAACATTTTAAAGTATAGTGCAGGTATTATCTAACTGATGTTTTGTTTATTGGTTGGGTGCATGCTTATTCAAACATCGCTATCCAATCAAAATGTGAATGCTACTCGGTTCATTGTCAATCGTAATTATTGTCCAATGTAGTACTTTATTGGCTTTTTGGTTTCTAGATTTCAAGGTAGACATCTTCGCCAAGGATGTTGTTGACTTGCTTTCACTGTTTCAGTCGTCAAACATCCCGTGTTCCGAAGTGGCACCATACTCGTGTCTCCGGCCCTGTGGTCGACTCTTGACGTGCGGGAATCACGTGTGTTCCATCGAGTGCCACATCGTCACAGACATTACCAGCGACGAAGATGTAAGTAGCTGCAATGTTAGGCCGGTGAAATTAACTTAGGATTCGCCAGTTGTCGTAGTCAAAGCGTGTTGTAAGCGCTTTAAAAACTGCTTAGTTTGCACAAGTTATTAAGATATTAAGTATTGCCATAGTACACCTACCGCACTCCGACTAATTACCGTTGCGCTGATGAACTAGTGATGGACGTGGTCTCGTGGAGTATTGCCACGATTTCAGCAGATTTGAAAAATAAATTGTTCGTGTTTCAGTTTCATCACTAGCCTATGCTGACCACTCATAGTCCCATATTTTTCACATGACATTACAGTAAATTCTAATTAATAATGTATTATCGATGACAGTCTGTTGGTTGATGATAGTTCCATATTCTCAGCTGAAGCTATGGCAAATTCAAATTGCTTTAGAAGCCATTATAGAATCCAATGCTGGACCGTACATCATATTTTCTGATTTCTTGTCCTGTCTTCAGGCAATTAAAAGCTACTGTGATAACCCATGTATTATTGCGATTTTACAACTTCACAATTTAGCTGAAGCTGCAGCGAAGGCTGCACATAGTTCTTCAATAACATTGATGCCCATTCCACATAGTGATTCCAAACATAACATAACATAACCCGCAGCGACGTTAAACTCCATATTCACTAACTCACTCCAAACATAACATCAACTCGTATATTAAATCACTAATCCAAACCAAATGGGATGCAGATCCATAATAAATTGCATCATTTTCAGCCTGTGATAGGTTTCACACCCTTGTCGGGTGTATATTGTCATCAGGACGAAACCATCCTGCGACGATGTCGCATAGGCCATACTTTCTATACACATTCATATATTTTAAAAGGCGAGGATGGGCCTCGGTGTGTTGGGTGTGATGAGGACCTCACTGTCAGACATGTATTGCTTGACTGTGTGGACTTTGCAGCTCAACATGCCGAGTTCTATTCTTTGCCAAACCTCAAACATTTATTTACCATGGTACCTGGGCACCTTATTTTGTCCTTTTTAAAGGAAATGCAACTTTACGAAAAGTTTTAGTCATGTATTGTCTTATCATTGTTATATATTTACCTGTTTTACATTTTACTCAACGTTTTGATATGGTTTTTCATGCTTGTTTTATTTTCTTGCTTAAATCTAATTAGTAATTGTATTAACTAAAATGTTAGTCATCGCCTATGGGCGAGATATTCCCGCTGCAATGTAAAGCACTAATTCATTCATTCCATTGGTTGATTCATGTCGGCCTGACTAGACCTAACTACCTGAACGCAATAACCTTGGTCATGTCATGGTTGATCGGACACATGGGTAGAATGTGTGCCAGTTTTGATGGCTGCGTACTACACAAGCGCACGTTTGTTCCATATGAAGGCCGGAAGTAACTGTGAGACCTGTGAGATGCCTTGCCAGAAGCCACGCGCCTCGGGGTGCAAACACGAGTGTCGCCTCCCCTGTCACCATGGCAACTGCGCCCCGTGCACCAGCCTCATCCGAATGCGATGCCACTGCAGTGCGGTGGTCAAACACGTGCAGTGCCTCGAGTGGACCGTGACACGGCGGCACCAGCAGGACGAACTCCGGTCCTGTGGCGGTCAGTGCAGCAAGTCCGTGAGTAGCCTCGTCCTGTCGGGATGTTCTCAATCTATATCCAATATTCTCACATTTGTAGTGTGGCATCCTGGGTGTGTGAAATCATTCTCACAGCGATATCGGCAATAAATAAATTTTGAAAATAAATCTTTTGGGATGCATGATTACTAAAATAGTTCACAAAATTATTTGTAAGACATTATTTGTTTTCAAAAGTTATTTTGACTTGAAACATTTTGTCCCTTCATCACAAATTTAGCAGGGATTATCTCCCTTCGAATTGCTTTAACTGATTTGTCTTGTCATCGCAACCCTGTCATGGATATCATGGATTAACCAACTTAAATTAATATCAGTGAACAGTACTGATCTGTACCGCGTATTATTTGTAGGAAAAGTAGCGTAGTAAATGTAGGGCAGCTTGAATGCACCCCTGGTGAACAATTTGTATGATAGACGTCAAGCTAGCAATAAATGAAAATAGAAAATTGAATTAACAAAATTATAGGTGCAAATGGATGAAAGATTCCTGCACTAATTTTAAACAATGAAAACCATGGATCATTCCCACACACTTACACACATGCACATGCACATGCACATGCACACACACACACACACACACACACACACACACACACACACACACACACACACACACCGAATGACTAAGCCAATAAATATTATTTGACTGAATGGTGGAAGTCTTCATAAATAAATAAGAATTGATTGAATAGATCTCTATGAAAAGATAAATATTACATAAGAAATAATTAATTGAATGATAAATTAGTAACTTAGTTAATTAAATAAATAAATACATACACTTGAAATAAATAGATAAATAAATAAATAAAATAATTAACATTAATAAATAAATATGAAATAAATATGTAATAAATTTGAAATAAATAAAACAATAAAATTAATAAATATGTAATAAATATGAAATAAATAAATAAATAAAACAATAAAAATAATTAATATGAAAGAAGTATGTAATAAATATGAAATAAATAAATAAATACAATAATAAAATAAATAAATAAATATTTAATAAATATGGAATAAATAAATAAAATTTATAAATATGATATAAATATGTAATAATTATGAAATAAATAAAATAATAAAATAAATAAATATGTAATAAATATATAAATAAATATATAAATAAATATATAAATAAATATATAAATAAATATATAAATAAATCTATTATTGCTCCTGTATGTGTTGTTGAGCACCTCCTGATCACGGAGTGTCGTCTATTGACAGCTGCCGTGTGGCCACCAGTGCATGGCGGTGTGTCACGGCGGGGAATGTCCGAACGCCGACCAGTGCCGGAAGAAGGTCACGCTTCGCTGCCCATGTCGACGGAAAAAGAAGGACATGGTGTGCAGCAGTGTAGCCAGGCGTGACGATGGCTGCAAGGAGCCACTGGAGTGCGACCAAGTCTGTGAGGAGGTCAAGGTCAAGAAGAAAAAGGTACGGTCACGTGATCAGGAAATCTCACTTGTGAACGTGGAGCTTGGCGTTCTCTGTACTCTGAAATGACAGCCGGTTGTGTACTCCCCAGGGAGTTGAGATGTAATAATGAGTGCTCACTGATCCCTTGACTGAGGTGATAATAGTGTAGCATGCTTGGAGATAAATACACATTATTATTATCATCATCATCATTATTAAGAAAATCAGATTAATTTTGTTAATGCTATTTCTTTTTCCCACGTTGCTAGGCAACCGAAGCTGCAGAGCGAGAGAAGAGAGAGGAAGAGGAGAAGAAGCAGAGAGCTGAGCTGGAGGAGTACGAGAGGAAGATGAAAGGCCGGAGGAAGAAGCGGAAACATCTGGAGGAAGTGGTGGAACCCACGTTCTGGGAAAGACGTGGCAAGCTAGTGATTGCCGTATCCGCACCAGCCGTCGCTGTGATTGCAATATTGACATACATCTATATCGGTGCCTTATGAAAACATCGTCATGTATGGGTGAAAACATCCTGTTGCTACACAAGGCACTACCGTATTTCATTCATTCTCGTGAAAACCAGGTTCAGTGATCTGTGAAAGGGGAGATAACTCAAAATACTGACAGGTATTTCCTCACTTGCCTGTCACTATCTTGTTATCTTTCCATTTTTGTCAGTGTCGTTTGTTTGTATAAAAATATACATGGTGCGTCATTTACTTAGTGATTGGTAATGGCAAAATTAACAATCAAAGTTTTAATCTTATGAATTTTGGTTTAGTTTAATCAAGTTACCATTGTTGTTGCACAGAAGTCTATCCTGTCTAGTTTCATTCTGTAATTATATTATTCATGTACCAGTAAAGAAAACGATCATCTTGATATTGAAGTACTTAAATATTTTACATCTCGTTGACCACTTGACAGTATGTTGACGACCTGACTTCCGATTGTATGTTGTTGTGTTTACAGTTATGAGTATTTATTGCAAAATGGTGATAATTTTGTTGACAAACTACATACATGACTTAAGATTAATTGTTGTGTTTTGGGATTTGTATTGTGTATTTTTACATCCGACTACGAGAGCCGATTTGTCATCGTTACTAGTCAGATGCGACTGAATCCAAAATGACTCGTTCCACAAAACTGTTAGAACTGCGCAAGTTGAAACTCCTTACACGTTTATACGAGTTACGATCTATGTAGCACTGCAGCAGAGTTTCAATCCTTGACCACAGACCCAATATCACCTCTATAGTAACCAGTGTCTCCGTGGTAACCCACATATCTGGACTAACATAATGTCCGACGTGCAGGAGAAAGTTAACCCTCTCCCTACTGGAATAGGCAGACACTGCTGTTTATGGCATCTCCAGTTGCCTGCAGCAGGGAGGGGGTTAAATTGCACTGCAGGCAACCTATGTTTTAAGATACAAGGCCTTTGGTGCCATTACAGCTTGCCCCGATTAGCCCTGCAGGTAACTCAAAATGTCTGTCTGGAGCCCTGTAGTCGGAACCATTCCCGTGTGTCACGTGGTCGCCTGTGTCACGTGGTCGCCTGTGTCACGTGGTCGCCTGTGTCGCGTGGTCGCCTGTGTCGCGTGGTCGCCTGTGTCACGTGGTCACCTGTGTTACGTGGTCGCCTGTGTCACGTGGTCGCCGGTGTTATGTGTGGAGATAGATTGCGGTGATGTGTCGTTTTCATGGACACATTAATGCATCCGTGTACCAAGCAACAATTACTGTCCTTTTCACCAACGTTATTTAAAGGCACACAATCACAGTTTGTCGACTTATTTCATGGTCAAACGTATCTTCACATGAAAGCAAGTACATTTGATTTGTCTACACATGTAAATTGGGAAACGAGATACATTTCATGCATGGCCCACTGTTTTCAATATGTTCATGTTTTATGTATTTCTTGTCTCATGACAATGAATACAAACAATTTCATCGAGCCATTGAATGAAAAAGAAAAGAAAAAAAATGGAAAATTTAGTGGTTTCCCCTTTACACCAAGTCATAGCACTTTGAGTTGGGGACATTAGGGACACCAAAATAGGTGATTGGAGGACAATAATTTGTGTTGGAAAGACACAACATTACGAGGTACGGCCGGGCGGCCATATTTCAAGACCACTGTCAATTGAAATTGAAATCCAAAAGAAATTGCAGGGATTCCGCAGAACATTCTCATGTCAGATTTATATAGTGCATTAATTTTTGTCTACATCAATGAAAAGGTTTTGGGAAGTAAAAACATGGTAGTTTTGTGTATGTCAAGTAAGTGAATGTACTTTGCAGTTGCAGCTAAGAACTAGTCCAAAATGAGGATAAATCTGTGATTGTATGCTATTAAATGAATACTCTTTTTGATATCAAAACATTTTATTCACATTTTGTTCATTATTTTACGAGCTCAAAAGAAATTATGAATCAAAATATTCCAAACTGTGCAATTTTTTTTAATTTAAAACTTGTAACAGGATTACAGTACATTTGATATTTCATTAGGCACGCTTGGGGTACAGCGTATCGTTTCACGAAGATCTCTTACCTACTAAGAGACTGTCAATAGCTAATACACTTCTAAGAGAGCGCTACCAAAGGTTTGCATGTCTACAGTTTGAGGAACAACTAACATAACATTACAGGAATATGTAATGATGAAGAAATTAGACTAAGAAAATTTACTTTAAAAAAACTTTTCAAACATTCCATTGTTTCAATGTAGTCCGTTTGTAATTTGGATTTAGTACTTCAAATGTTTTATTATTATTTGTTGTTATTTGGAAGTGTTCACCAGGTTTAACATCTGATTACTTTGTGCCTTTAAGAGCAATCTGAAGTGAAGGATCACATTTGTTAATTGGTGTTTGTGTTGTACACTTACCTATGAAAGAAGTGTCTTTTTCCTCTTGTAAAAACTACAAAATAGTGAAACGTGTTTTCCAATATCTGGTTCAAATTGATACAGAATGTATTTGTATTTTATTTGTTCAACAAATAAAAGTAAAATGAAAAATAATTAAGATTTTTGTAGTTGTTTCTTCGACTGCTTTGAAATGAAACATTGCATTATTGCACATTCCAAACATCGTAACTCTGTTATCAGTATACAAAGGCGATCATGATGGTTATGAAAATAAATAATGGCTACAAGGAAAGCTTGTTGTTGCATAGAAACTTGTACAATTATGGATTATCTTTCACTGGGCGGCTACAATTACCCTGAGGCGGTATCCTATAAACAGCTTACGACTTAAGTCAGCAAAACGCTAACTTTGCGACACATTTTGACCAAGTTTTCTATGTTCGATTAGTCTGAAGTTTTAGACATAGATTCAATAAAGTTTGGCAAAGCCAAATGCAGAAATCTTGGTCAAAATAGGTTGATGACTTAAGTCAACTAAAACCTTAAGTTGTTTATAGGATACCACCCCTGGGCTGTAGGGAGGTTAAAGCTGTTGATGGATTCAAACAGTGATGCAAGGCGATTCAATGTTTATTGACAGGAAACTTCATGTATAAACTTTATGTACAATCGTACCAGAATCAATAAAATGACACTTCCACCAAATATCCAAGACTTGCGTAAAATGTTAACACGACTTTACAATAAAATACATATTCATTTAAATACTAACAAATGTACAAGTATATGTATTTGACGGACAACAATCGCATACATTCACAGGAGAGTCATCATGCACATTCGCACCGATCAAATATTTCATTTCAATACACACTACGTTATGTTATTAGTCTACCAAGTAGCAGCCGAGGGAAGCAAACAGCAGCAAACAGGTTTCACTGGGAAATGACTGATAACTGTAAATTTGGTTTCCGTTTACTGTCGGATCATTTCCGGGAACCAGATAGACAAATTTAACCCTCTCCCTGCTGGATCAGATGCAGACACTGCTCGTAATGGCATCTACAGTTGCCTGCAGCAGGGAGAAGGTTAATTAAGTATAATTTGTGTTCAGATAATGACAATAAATAATGAGGCATCACAACCAAAACTGTTGGGATATTGACCGATACACCGAGGAAGTGTGGATGTAACTGTCTTTTACCTCTTCCGGTCGAGTACTACATGGCATACCATTTAAATGTAAAATTTATGTAATTTCTAAGAAAATAAATGCATAACATGGTATGGGGACCCTCATCAGCTGGTTATGCTTTTGGATGAACAATTATTTCATGCTGCACTTAGTTTTCGTGTACTTAGTATGTGTACGTGACATCATAGCCACGTAACTTTATTGAGAAAGTGTAGGTGTATCCGGATATACAAGTACACTTATAATAAGGACCTGAACGAGTCGGTTTTATCAAAGACTTGAGTCCAAACTTGGGGACTCGAGGACCCGCAAGGGAGATAACTACATGTATTTTGTTAAAGATTAAGACTTAAATATCAAAGTACAGAGCGGAATGTATTCAAATTCATGAATTTATACACACAAGATAAGCAAAACTTGTATTGTACAATACTGAAATTTGCTGATACCAAGCGAAATATGAAACCCGATGCAGTCAGTATACATAGGCTTTACGATATACCGGTAATAGAACTATACCATTGTATAAAAGTTGCCTTAGTAGGCCTAATGGGCCTGCATGTTCGGAACATAACAAATGCTGGAGATGGGCAACACTTAAAATATCAATGAATAAATGCAAACATAAAAGTTATATTATTGAATGAATAATTGAATGAATAAAGTTCACGTATTCTGGCATTGTTACATGACCAAGTGGATAGAGCGCGGACGCCTGATAAATTTTGGATAGCTTTTGATATACGTGTACTAAAATAACAAATATTTATGTTATCATACATGTGGTATCACCTGAATATTGATCGTCATTACGTATGTACCTATCTTCATCAGTAGATATACAGCATATAATAGGTAGTATATAGACACTATACATTCTATTGTACAAGTTAGAGATCTAACATGAAAATGAACGATGCACAGATGGTCGGGTACTCAAGTCCGAGTCGGGTCCAAGCCCTGGGTACCCGGGTCCGAAATAATGGACCCGTTCAGGCCTTACTTAGAACAAAAGAAACCATGGCAACAAGACCGGAAGAGGGGAATAATGTGTGATAACTAAAATCTTACCCTCGTGTTTTGATATTGTTGTTAACTTAGTCGTTAATAAAAGTAACGTAATTTTTTTTATCAACAAGTAGTATTAACGATATCAATGTAATTACATCATAATGTCATTGTTGTATCATAATATCAATGTCAATGTTACATCATAACATCAATGTAACTACGATCAAGTCAATATTACATCATAAATGCAATTTCAACATCATAATGTCAAAGTTACATAATAATGTCAATGTAATTACATTATAATATTAATGTTACATTATAATGTCAATGTTACATCATAATTTCAGTGCAGTTTCATCATAATGTCAATGTTATTTCCAATATTATTACAATCATTATGATCTCATGGCAATGGCAAATTATGAAAAAGGCAAACCCAATTACCAGTAGGGCTGTTTGATTTGCAGAAAGCGGTGCATCACGTCACAGCGAGATGGCAAATAAAACAACCCGTCTCAGACTGGGTTTTTTCCCAACCTGACTAGCCGAACCTGACTAGCCGAACCTGGCATCTAGCCGAATCTAGCCGAGATGTGCTGGCCACCAGATACCGGTGCAAGCAGCTTACTTCAGCTAGAAATTTGCCAGGTAGCTTGTCAAATAAAATGAGCTAGCCAGCAGTAGACCAAAGCGGTGCACCTTTACCTAGCCGGGTTGGCAAATAAGACGTCACTAGTGATTATTGCCAAGGGAAATAACTGCATTACATGAAACACCGAAGAATGAAATGCAACATGTATTTTACCCAACTAGTGCTAACCAGTTGTCACAAATGTCAGCTAACATAAAACCTTCAATGTGGAAATTTCAACAATTAAAACCCATTTCTGCCATACTCTTGCATTCCAATCTGATTTATACAAAATTTAAGTGTAATACTGTAAATCATAAAATGTTAGCGAGGATAAAACTTTAAAGAGTTGCTCTTAGACATTAACATTTAATTTGCTAATATTTACAAGAGTATTCCATAGATGTAAATACAAATGAGCTCATTAACATTTTATGATGCTAATAAGTTGATAATCCACCGCACACTTTATTTATTTATTTATTTAATGATGCTAACATTTTATGATTTACAGTAATAAATTTTTTGGTAATGGGGTTTATAGTCGTTTTCTAGAATTTTTCACTAACATCACGTCTTGTCAGTTTAGGGCAGGAGGAAACCCACAACATCTGTAACGCTGAATGTTGCAGTAAACCGGCTGGTACTGACAGACCAAGGATGATAACTGTAGTGCCAGTCTACAGACAGTGCATCCTATCAATATCGCGTCAGAAATGTAACTTCTGCGAAATTGATGCCGGGCCACCGTGGGGTAGGATTTGAACTCGGTATTTTTTGCTCCGAAGTCCAACGTTCTACCACTGCGCTATATCCCGCCCACATAAATTACTAAAAATCATTTATTACAAAGGAATATAATTCCTATCAATTGGTATATTTCTTTTCATGTTCGTGTTGACATTACTGTTGACTTAATGAGCTTCTTATTAACAATAACAAGCGCATTACAAGAAACACCTGTGATTTCCTTACATTTGAGTCTACCAAAATTGAAGGTTCTTTTATATAAAATTGCATACGCAATCCAATTTCAATGGAAATTTGGTTGTCACTTTGATTTCTTCCTAAAACGGTGCTCAGTATGCAAAGCTGAATCCACTACTTGGCGAGCACTTGATCCAGGAGAAATTGATTTGACAAGTGATTGGCTGGATTTGTCCTCCGTACTTGAGACCGTGTGTGGAAATGTAGCCCTGTCGGGCCTCCTTACCATCTGAAGATGGCGCAGAATAGTCCAGTCGCTTAGCACAATGTTTGTGCACTTTTGGAAACAAGCGCGAAATTTATCACACAGACATATATGATCACTACAAGCATTGTAGACTATAGAACCACCTCAGCAGTCCCACCTGGTGGGTGGTTACGCCACTTAGTGGTTTTGATGGCCAAAATGACATATATAATCACATTAGTTTTGATTTAGGTGGAATATTGTAATTCCGATTTTAGATTTATGTACATGAGATGTTAGAGGATTGGATATTTAGTCTTTAGATATATATTACTAAAGAATAGTGGCGTTACCTCTAGCTACAACGACATATATCACCACATAACATTTTATTTAAGTGAGATATTTTCATTTTGATTTCAAATGTATGTTCATGAACTGGTAGCTATTTAATGGTTAGAAACATATTAGTAATACTATTTTCAGAATTGCCATGAATATGGTTCCACATAGTGTCAGTAATGACTAAAACAACCAATGTAATCAGAACATCTAACATAAATTGCTGTTTTCTGATTCCAGTTATTTCTGTCCAGGAATGAATGAAAGAAGCATTGGCCATGCTCACATGAATTCCCTTAAACTAATAACATAACATTTATTTCACTTTCATGTGATACAAATCATGTCACGCATGGAAGCAGTCTGTATTATATAATTATCAACCATTAATAGGCTACAATTAGTTCAATACGGACCCATGTAAAATCCGATATTACAATTAGATATATAACTCAAGATACTTCTCCATAGAATACATACTAAATGCATGCTATTCTTTCAAGAATATGTATCAACATACCATAATTATCGAATATATTTAGTGCTAGCCAGGTGATGTTTAATGCAATGTTTAAAGGCATACAATCACGGTTGATAGACCTAGATAATGACCAAACGAATTTCAGTCTGAGACTATTTACGTTTG
>JAULBP010090973.1:0-12222 GCA_032355345.1 Lepetodrilus pustulosus | reverse complement strand
TTACATAACCGTGGCTCAATCTTCTATACGTTCGACCGGTGTATGACTAGTTTGGAGCCTATGGTAGAGTATTACCTGTAGTCAACCTATGTTTTAATATATAGCCCCTTTGGTGCCTTTGAAACTTGAAATTTATAATTTTCTGCTGATGTGTTTGTCTAGGGGTCTATTTTAACTTGACGTGACTTGTGGCCTAGACTTGTTTTCCGCTGAAGTAACACATTATCTGTTGCTATGCCTGCAGTTATCAAATGTTCGTGGGTGTCCATGTTAACAAACCATTGAATGCCTGTTGTTGTTTATTGCAGTGTTATTTTCTAAAGTGCTGTTGTCAATGCTGCCTGATGGAACCTTCAAGTCATGGGCTGCTTGTAATAGAGGTTGTTTTACCATCATCTGGTGAGTAGATCATTGCCCTATTACCAAAATAGTGTTGGGCGAGAGGGGTTGACCCGTTAAGTCCAACTCATCCACTTTATTATTCTAACACGAAAGGGAGCCTTCCAACTGGCCAAATAACCTAAAATGAAATTTCAGTCGTTCAATCTTTTGTATAGATTTGTCTTGATGACTGAAATATGGTAATACAGTGCCCGCTCGATATAACACAGTCCGATGCACCGCGGATTCATATATAACGCAGGGTCAGATGTGGATCTCATTTTTATTTTCATTAATGCGGACCCCAACTTCAGCATTATATCGAGGGGACACTGTAGTATTATTAATACTGTGTATTGACCATTTTGACCTTGAACATATTGTGTATTGAACATTGTGAAGATCTATTTTATTCGTCATATCCGCAGCCTTCTGGAACTCGGCGATGTCGAGGTGACGTCACAAGTCCGACAGCAGCTCAGCGGCATCAAGAAGTCGCTGAGGAAGATGACGTTCAAGGGAGCCCAGATCCTGATCCACAAGCTGGAGGGAATGTCGTCGCCACCCAGACCCATGTCCATCGCTTTGTGATCTGCCGAGAGACGATGGGCCACTGGGAATCGGTGGAGGAAGATGTCACACATGGCAATTTTCCTCAGCGGAAATCTGCCGATTTATTTGTCCAGGGGTCTATGTATTTGCCATAGATATGTCTTGGGGACTGCATCCTGTGCTTGATTTACGCTGAAATCGCAATCGTCCGGTGTCGTGACCGAGATGTAGGTTGCTGATAACCTGAGACTGATGGAACATCGTCATGGATGATCGGAAGTGTATATGACCAAGTGTTTAACAGTTGTATCAGGCCTTTGCTTATTAAGTAATGTTTTGACAGTTGCTTCCTGAACATCAGTCAAACCTTTTGGAAATCAACATGGCAGATAATGAAATTGACATTATATGAGCTGACAATGATTTCTGTGGCCAATATTGCTTTGCTTATTATGGAAAGCCTGGAGATGTTTGATGTTTGTAACTTTTCAGTAACAAACTGGTTTGCTATTGAAGAAATACATGTGGTTTGATTCACATTGAATACTGGCTGAATGGGTTGCTTGAAGCTTTTTGATTCGATTATTGTATAGACAACTATTTCCATGGAATTGCTTATGTCAGGATTTTAAACGAAGTTTAGATATTTTAGATCAAGTGTTAAACTATTTTTATCAAATACTGTTATATTATTCTTGTCGTTCCAAATCACTGTTCTAAATTATTCGTACACCAGTCAATTGTTCAACACATTTGTTCACAAACTGTAACCGGACTGCAATCTAAAATAGGCCCCAAGATTACGAAAAATGTTAGCAATTTCATATTCAAACTCAATTTATATATGTGAATTTGTGACCAAAACCTTGAATTGAGCACGAGTTTGTACTCAACAAGTTTCATTATCTCAGGGCCTGGTTTCCAGAAAAGTAATAATCTGTAGTTTATTCATCCTCGAAAACGCAAGCTATTGTGACTCCACTACCTTCCGCCAAATACCCTGGGATCACTGCCTATTCGGAACTCCGTTTTGGTTTAGTGAGGCTCACAGTGAATATATTAATAAATTATCTAGACATGCCTATGTTGCGGGGAGATAACTCTGAATATTTAGAGCCCACGCAATACAGGCGTGTCTAGATAATTTATTAATATATTCACCTTGAGCCTCTAAACCAAAATGGAGTTCTGAATAGGCAGTGATCCCAGGGTATTTGGCGGAAGGTAGTGAAGTCACAATAGCTTGGGTTTTCGAGGATGTAGTTTATTGTACAAGACTAGTAAGATGTTTTCTGTTGTTTTATAAAAATCGCACCATTGATTATTTTTTAAACTGAACCAGGCCTCGATATTACGAAAATGTTTTAGTATAAACTTGTGCTCGACTCAAAAATTTTCTTTCAAAAATCCATATATAATGAGCTTGAGCATGAAATCGTACTCAAAAAGTCGCCGACCAACTTGATATCAGTCAACATTTTCTATTGTACATTGTTCAGTTCATACCTAAAAGGGTATGCATGTCTATTTAATCATAGTGTGATTTAATTTACTACGGTACTGTATGATTTATGATATGGCAATATGTTGTAAATACAAAATATGTAACTGTTGATAATACAAATTTAATATAGTCATGATAAATTTATGTTGTGAATTCTACATACATGTAGTTAGCTCTTGTCATTTATTAAGATTAGAAGACAGTTTGTGTACTATTAGGATCCAGGAAAGACAGTTTGTGTACTATTAGGATCCAGGAAAGACAGTTTGTGTACTATTAGGATTGGAAAGAAATAGAATACACTGTAAATAAAATTATGAATCTTTTATCATGTAGTTGAGATACCAGTGAAGATAAAACTTTGTGCATAATATGGTCATGGATAGTCATGAAGATAGTAATAGTGCTTTAAAAACAGCAGTTTGGGTGATGTAATCCCCAGGGAGCTGAGAAACAACACTGCACAAGGAGTATTAATGTAGCACTTTGAGCGTAGGGTGTGGATAAAGCTTTATTATAAACAGCAATCAAAATTAACACTAGTCCTCTAGCCCGGACCATTTCTCCCAATGCTAAATGTATCCTAAGGACTAGTAGCAATTCATGTCTTTTGTTATTTGTATCACTATTCAGACTAGTAAGTTTTAAAGTTAATTTCGATCCCTGTATAATACCAAATGTATTTTATGGCTATTTAGAACTTAATGACCTTCAAAGTGACTTTGTCTTTGAAATGGTGTGTAGCTAGTGGCAGTGGGACTGTTCATTTTGCCAGCGACTTAGCCGAACCTGCAGCCAGTTGATACCAGTAACCCTGACAAATATGCTCGATTTGCCCAATTTCTTGCCCATAATTACACGCCCGCTTTGCTGCTTTCAAGACACCAGCAAGCAACCAGCTGTGATATACTGTAAAAGACTTTAATTACGCGGACTCAAAATACGTGCAAGTGACAAAATTGACAAGTACGCAGGATTACGTACATTGCAAATTTTTTTTAAATAATTTATGTACGTCGCCGGCAAGTACAAACATAAGCAGTTACAAATGTCAATTAATATAGGCTTACACCAAGTAGTTAGCAATGAATACAGCAAGTGGCCTCACTGCGAGGATGCCGATTATCAATGTTGACAAGATTAGGCGAGAAGAAACCACTCGGATTGGAATTAGATTGCCTAGTTTACCTTGTGTAATAATTATGTCCCGGTAGATATTAATTTCATCACAATGTCTATGTATGGGCTGATAAACCCATGTGACTGTAAAACTGCAAACGAGGCTCTTATTGATCGCTGCTGGTAACATAACTGTGACTGTTGTCGTCATCGAACGTTAGGCCTATTACTGATGCTTCAATCAATATTAGCAAAGCTTAGGGCTTCAGTTTCCGCACAAACTTTGATTTCGCACAAATTACCTATAAGTCTTTTACAGTAGCTTATTCCAAATATTGGGCAAATCGAGCGTGTTTGTCATGGTTACCAGTATCTTGGTACTTTAGTCAAGTCCATTTCACAAATAGGCCACAAAATACTTGCACACAGATAAGTAGAGATAAATATGAATGAATAATTTATTATGCAAACAAAGAAACATCATCATGTGATAAACATTATTATGCAAAGTCTGTGGTAACAACACACTCTGATTAACTACATTGCCATCAACAATAGTGTAAATAAAACAGTTATTGAATATACATCCGAGAATGTATAACACCAACACACATATTTGTAATGCAATGTTTGAATTAAAAGATGGACACAAGTAAAATATCTTAAAATATTGCCCAGTGATCTACAGAGCCCTTTGGGCCTAAAATGAACAGTAAATCAACAGTAGTGATCAACATATCTAATATGTCGAGTTAGGACCTTAATTGGTCATGGCAAATGTGCATGAAATTTATTCAAAATGCGATTGTCAATGATTTAGTATCAGTCTAATTTATAACCAACTACAATCAATAGATAAATACTACCGTAATCCAGTACTATTGAATAGTAAGCCAATTGCAGAAATGCCTTCTAACTTCTAACCAGAATAAGAAATTGTTTAGTTTCCCTGAGTATTTCCATTGCAGCGAGTCAGGTTTTTTTGGTAGGCCTGTACTTGAGCAAATTTAATAATGGAAGTCAAATTAATTAATTTGGGATACTGGGATTCGAACCTGAGTTGCTGGACTGTGAGTCCAATGCTCTAGTACCGACTGAGCCAAGGGGGGCGACTCAGCTGGCCGAGACCAGCATTTTTATATCACACCCGGCTACATTTAAAAACATTTTTGGTCATGATAATAATGTCCCCTCGATATAAAACGGAGGTTGGGGTCCATGGCATAATAACCCCCCACCCCCAGTGTTATATTACCCTCCTTATACGATATTACATGGAAATAACGAAAATAAAAATGGGATCGACGTCTGACCCTGTGTTGTATCCGAATCCACGGTGCATTGGACCCGTGTTATGTCGAGGGGGCACTAATAATAATTCATTAATAAAGCCACTAAGGATAAAATAATAACAAACATATTCTCAGTGAGGATATACATCAACCAGACGGCCATTTTGGTTTGTACATGCAATTTATTGGTGTTTTTTTTCGTAACTACAATAACATTTAAATGACTTTTGCAGATCTTAGAATTAATTATAAATGAACCTCAATTGGAACATTGGAATAGTATCTGGTCTTTCTGTACAAAGAACATCATTCTGGTGTCTAAAATATACGTTTCAGTAGTATCGGGCTACAGTTTGGAGCATACCAGTAAAATGCATAATATGGAAACATTTGTTTACTACAAATATGTGAAATTACTCAATATAACAGTTTTATAGAATGTTGACTGAAAACATGGGCAATACAAATTTATACAATCCAGTTACAATAATTCATATGATAAAAATCAGCTAATGGCACATGAGACTCTTTTAAATAGGACAATCGATGACACAATCATATATATCTATAACAAATGTTCAATGTGGGGGAAAAACAATTGGCACATACATACAACTAACATTTATTTTCACCTCTAATCCAATACTGTACTACTTTTAATATTGAAATCTTACAACATCCATGAGGCAGTGGAGGCAGCTGCCCCACCCTCGGTCGTTCCACTCAACAATGTTATTTCTCTCATAAATCGCAGTAATACTTTGTAATTTTCATTCAACTGCCCCACTACACTAAAATAGTTAGCTACGGCCCCGAATTCGAAAGATATCTAGTTTTGATAAATATGTAAAAATAATAACACTTACATTTTGTGTATATTAAATAAATGGCGGATAGTAAGTGAATTATCGTCATAACATCTTACTTTTCTTGTTGAATATGAGGATTAGAGTTAACTGTATTGGCTTTGTGAAAAGGGTACCATACTTTCATGTCATAAAATTTGTTTTCATGTATATATTTTTCATTCATTCACTTGCTCGTTTGATATTTCATTCATTCATATAAACATACTGACTTCACTTCCTATGGGTTTTATATATCCATGAACCAAATCTCACAATCAATATTCCTAAACAAAAACCATAGTGGAGAAGGGACAAGTATAACGTACACATTATATACACATATTATGTCCAAAATAACTGGGTAAATATCACCAACACAAAGTGAGCACTTCATTAACATATATAGGTATTTGCCATCTCATAACTAAACCTCCAAGATGGACTTGATCATCAATTCTTTCTATGGCATCTCTGGTTGCCTTCATCAATGATAAGGTTAAGTCTCTATAACCAGGTAGGGTATATGTATATATTCAAATGGGCAAACAGATACACTCTGAGAGGGAAAGACATATGGAGACAAGTATTTAACCTTCTTCCTCATACAGGCAACCAGAGATGCCATAGGAATCATGCTTAATTTGTATAAACTAATATTGGTGGCTTTGAAGACTATTAACCCTCTCCATGCTGCAGGCAACCGGAGATGCCTTAAACAGGTGTATAATCCAGCTGAGAGAGGGTTAAAAGACTTGAGTACAAAAGACAGTTATATAAAGTACATACTGCAAAATGTGGATATTTTTGTTGAATACTACTTTGTACCAATCTAATAATTATCACAGTCTGCTATGAAACAAGAAATGTGGAATTGCTTGAGATGAAATTGTTGATAAGTATTTCTTATCAGTATATAATTAACGACTAATTTTAATTAAAAGAAAAAAAGGTCGGGCGGTCAAGGTCAAAAGTGGGAACCATCGGTGAAGAAAAGGTACATATATATATCATTTGACACGAGTAGTATTCAACACCATTTGTAAAGAAATGGGTGATGAATTCCTTGTAAAAAAAAAATAATATAAAATGACAATAATTATTTTCTAAAATTCAACAATATCCAAAGCGTGAATTATTGTTTTATGTCGCAGTGGGAATGTTTTACCCATACGACGCGATAATGTCCAAAGAAAAGAATGGGCAGCATTTTAACCCATCATGGTCAGTACAAAGTGAGATATTGAGATTCAGATCCTCAGAGAATATCTCAACTTTTCAGTACGACAAAATTAAGGAGATTTTGGTTATCTCCTCTTTTCGTATGCTTAGCCAGTCATTACTAATGCATTATTTTCTCGGGGAAAACCCGTTGCCAAAAATAAACATCTCGCGAGATCCATCCGCGCGTGACCTGTACGATTAGGGTGTCCCCTATTTCCGCCTCTTTCTTTTGTCAACGACTCGAAGTAGTCGTATCCTTACCAGGGAGATCCTTTTTTTTTTTAAAACAAGCGTTTTTCCCCTTGTCGTCAACAACTCTCAGGCGAGAGAATAATGCATTAGTAAGGACAGGCCAAGTTACGAAAATAAATAAATATATTAATCTGTTAATTTCAAGCACATTCAAAAGTATAAACATATATATGTAAATAGAATGTTAGTGTTAAAAATATAGCATGTAATATAAATGATATGTATCAAAATACGTTCCTGGGCCTGTATTCTCGAAACTTCGTAAGTCCTAAGAAGTTCGTAAGTACGTGTACTAAGAATTTGCCAAACTGGTTTTCTTATGTTCATTTGTGAAGAGATCTTTTCCCACTAAGAGGTTCGCAAGTTAAGAATTTTCGAGAATACAGCCCCTGGTTGCTGGACGTCACTAATGGTAGGAAGGCTACGCGCCCGCGTGAAAAATCACTATGCCGTCGAAACTTCAGCCATTTGGCTTCTGTCTCTGTTAGGTAGAATTAGACCTACAGTACTTCCCGACATGCTCAGTTCGTCATCGAACATCACACGTTCAGTGCCAGGGTTGGCTGCTGCAAAAGAAGCCAATGATAATCTTAGAACGATGTAAAACTTTACATGTCAATTTCAATGTTTCTGAACATCTTAATAATAATGTTTAAACAAACATTTCCAGTGATGTATTATCATCATATTTTTGTGAAGATTACAATTGTTAAAATAAGATCTTTTTTTTTTTTAGATGTTTATATTGCGCTTATATCCCTGCTTTAAAAACATGCTCACAGCAATGAGACGACATATCTTTTGGTGTGATTAAGCCACGACAAAATAAAAACGTGTGTTATGTTAATTTAGTACAGTGCCCCCTCGATATAAGGCTGTTCGATACAGAGCGGATTCGGATATAAGGCTGGGTCAGATATGGATCCCATTTTTAGTTTTTGTTATTTACCTTCACTATTATAAGGTATGTCATGGACCCCAATTTCAGCGTTATATCGAGGGTACACTGTAGTTGTATTTTCATGACCTTATCTTTAATGTTCATGACCTTACCTGTTTTATATGCTTGTAGTCCCAGATCTTGTGGAATGTCGTCATCATCAAAGTCCATATCAGATTGGAGTTTAGCGAAATTGATAAAAACCTGCAGAAAGACAATTTAAACCAATACAAAAACAAATTAAATTATAGGATCAAAATCTGTGGTGTATTTATTACAGAAATGTTTCTTTCACATGGGTAGATATAAACATACATATTTTAATGTGTTAAATAGTTTAAGTCATGTCATACAAATGAGAACCAACAGCCATTAATGAAAAAATAAAATAAAAAAAAATAAAAAAAATCAAACGCATGATCTCACACACACCACGATCTCCCACACCCATATCTGACACACATCTGATGTCGCACACCTCGATCTGACACACCCTGATCTCACACCTTGATCTCCCACACCCATATCTGACACACATCTGATGTCGCACACCCAGATCTCACACACACATGATCTCACACATCGTAATCTCACACTCTGATCTCACACACCCGATTTCACACACCTGATCTCACACACTCTGATCTCACACACGCTATGATCTCACGCACCTGATCGAGCGTCGTCTGGCACACAGAGTAGCTCTCAATGTCCAAGTCTCGCTTCCCGGCCTCGATCTTCCCGAAGAGGTCAGCGAGCGATGTGGACGTCCCCAGCTGGTACTGCAGCATGGTGTGGTGGGCCTCCTTCAACACCGAGTCGGGGAAGCTCCCTGAGATGTACCGCTTGACCGCCTCCATGTCCGGATCTGTGCCAGCCACTCGCAGTGTCAGCGTGTAGCCGTCGCCAAATCTGGATCAGAAAGAAGTGGGGAGTTAGACAGAATGTGATTTCAACTGTAAACAAGCCCTGGGTCTTAAAGGTGCAGGCATCTAGCCATATTCAGGGCAACAAAATCGACCCCTGGATAAAAAGTTCAGAGGATATCCGCAGAAAATTGTCATGCCAGGCAACAAGAATGCATTACAGTGTCCCCTCAATATAACACTGAATTTGGGGTCCATGACATACCCCCAGCCTTATAGTACCAGCCTTATACAATAGTATAGGTAAATAACAAAAAATAAAAATGGGATCCACATCTGACCCAGCCTTATATCCGAATCCGCTGTGTATCGAACAGTATTATATCGAGGGGACACCTTATCTTGATTTTTAAATAAATCTTATAATAATAATGAAGAAAATTTCTTTATGAAGTGACATTTTTTTTTTTTAAATGTCACAAATTTTCAATAAATTATATAATAATGTAGAACTTGAAGATTTTTATGAAGTTTCATTGTTGCTGCAGCCTAGACGACCTGCTTCGTGCGGGCATCAACCACGCAGGCAAAGTGGTGATCGTCAACAAGGAGATCTCCACGTCTCAGGAAGAGGAGACGTTGGCAGACAGCAACACCATCGTCTCGGTGCAGACCATCTTCAGACTCTTCCCCACCGCCAACCTGATCACCGAGCTGTCGCAGGCATCCAACATGAGATTCATGCAGTTCAGAGCCAAAGACCGCTACGCCTTGTCGATTTCAAAGCTAGAAAAAGTACGTACAAAAATAATCTATTTTATTTTATTTAACCCTCTCCATGCTGCAGGCAACCAGAGATGCCATAAACAGCAGTACATGTACATAATACAACAGGGAAAGGGTTAAAGGGAGGTTTAGATCCACTTTCAAGTGAGTGAGTGAATAATGGAGTTTAACGTCGCTGCGGGAATCTTTCACCCATTTGCGATGACCACGATTCAAGACCAGAGGAAACCTGTAACATCCGTAGTGCTGAATGTTGCAGTATGCCTGTGAGTGCCCCCTGGTACTGACTCACCAAGGATGATAACTGTATTGACATGATACAGACAGAATATACTCTCATCTAATGTCTTCTTGTTACCTTTTCACCACTGGACAAGTCACAAGATCAGCTCTGAATGTCATCCATTGTTGCTGACAGAAGAGAAAGTGTTAATCATCTTCCTGCTGGGTTGTGTTAGAATGGCAATGAGCACTGCTCTAGGATTGTCTGACCGATGCCACTGCAGGAAAATGGTTAAAATACTGTTGCTGACAATGATATGAACAACCTTTCAGTTCTGGTGTCACATGACAAGAGCTAAATGTTGCTGCCACAAGTTTGTCATGATTTTAAATGGCGTGTCTCTTGTGTCATCGCAATTTGTGATATTTCTGTATGTCTGAAGTTCTGGCCATGAGATTATGAAACTTTTTATATACTATTTCATGTTCAAGATCAAATTTTATATTGGGATTTGTGAACGAAACTTGTTGAGCATGAAATCATACTCAAAAATGTTTTGCAATCTCGGGAGCTGTTTGATGGACAAAGGTATGTATTAAAAGAAATTCATAATAGTAGTTGCAATAATGCTTCTGCTTGAGTATGTATTTATTGTATGTCTGCTGTTTATGACATATTATACGTGTGTGTTTATTCCAATACACATGTCCTTACAGGGCTCCAGACTAACAGTTTTAGTTACTTGCCTGTAGGGCTAGTCAGGGTAAGATGCAAGGGCACCAAAGGTGCTATATGTTAACAAATAGGTTGCCCGCAGTGCAATCTAACTTGCCCCTGTATGTCAGGCATATGTTAGTCTAGAGCCCTGCCTTATTCAACCATGTTATAATAAAGACTGCAACATATGTTTTTGTTTGAACATGTCATGACATAGACCATTGTTTGAACATGTCATGATATAGACCATTGTTTGAACATGTCATGACATAGACCATTGTTTGAACATGTCATGACGTAGACAATAGTTCGAACATGTCATAGACCATTGTTTGAACATGTCATGACGTAGACAATAGTTCGAACATGTCATGACATAGACCATTGTTTGAACATGTCATGACATAGACTATTGTTTGAACATGTCATGACATAGACCATTGTTTGAACATGTCATGACATAGACCATTGCTTGAACATGTCATGACATAGACCATTGTTTGAACATGTCATGACGTAGACCATGTCATATCTTCGCAGAAAGAGAGGGAGAGAGGCTCACACATCTACTACATGTTCCGACTGCCGTTTGCCGCTGGGAACGTCTTCAGTGCCAGCATGCTGGACACGCTACTGTACCAGGCATTCGTCAAGGACTACCTCATAACATTTGTCCGTCTGCTGCTCGGGGTCGACCAGGCCGTGGGATCGGGACATCTTGCGTGTGTGAGTTACCTTGTCCTCGCCGTATAGAACTGTCTGTATACTCAACAAAATAACGAAATACCTGTGGCCTTTTGGATATACAAATTTAGCTTTATGGAGAATCTAAAATACGATCTTTAATAAATATAAAAAATAAATATATTTTTTTTTATCATCATCTGATTATCTTTGCTGTTAAAGAATTTCTGATGTCTACGGGGTCCATAGTCCTTTTAGGCACATTGGAAAAAAGAATGGCACCAGATTATTCAAGCTGTGTTGCAAAATTTGGTAGAGAGTTTACCCCACAGAATATCTGCTGGCACTTAATTTATTTTGTTGAGTATACTTTACAATTTCTCATTGCTTGTGTCCCATGTGTATCTGGGTGTGATATGAAATGCCAGATGCTGCTGCTGGTCTCGGACAAGGAGGTTACTATTACACATAGATACTTGATTGTGTACAACATGTATATGCCAATTTACTGGGACTTGCTGGAGAATCTGAAATAAGATCTTTAAAAAATATAATTAAGGGGGAAAAAAATTATATCAAAATTTGTATTTTCTTTATCATCATCTTATTATCATGATCATTTATAGGTCATTTTATAGTTCAGATTGAGGCACACCAAGGACTATGAACATAATTCTAGTGATGCTGTGGGATTTCTTTCTTGAACCATTTTACAACTCATTCAAGTCCTGCGTGGACTGTCTACTTCACAGCAATGAAGACATGTACTGGTTACGGGCCTATTATCGCCCAGGACCTATTATCGCCTACCCCCCGCTGTAGCGCTTCCGCGTTCGT
>JAULBP010090962.1:0-12223 GCA_032355345.1 Lepetodrilus pustulosus | reverse complement strand
GTATACCAGTAAATAACAACTTTTGGGTGTACAAATCAAATGTAAATAGTCTCAGACAGAAATTCGTTTTGCCAATATCTAGGCCAATCAACCGTGATAGTATGCCTTTAACACCCTTGAGAATTATCTCCCCATATTGCCACTAGTAGGTTGAGTGGTGTGGCTAGCATAATCGTAGACCATGATAATTAAGTTTTAGTATGTTTACAAAACACCAATTGGAAAAATAATTTGAGGAAATGACATGTACGGAGCTCCGCTATTTTAAAGCTGACCTACGGAATAAAATCAAAATGAGCAGTATTTAAGCTGTGTACCGCCATTACAGATGCCTCGTCGGATGTAGAATGCTGGGAATTATGTCTATTTCTCTATTTTAAATCGAAACCGTAGGGCTATACTAGGCTACTTCTCGGACCATACATTTGAGCAGATCTTATGCATTTTTTTTCTCCGAAAGTGGCATGCTATTGAATGGATGCGCATCAAGCGACAAGTCAGCCCTAATGGGATTCCGTAGGTCTTACTATGGATGATATTCGTTTAATATTTTTATCTATCAATTTTATGCGGATTCGCACTCGGCTTTTTGGCGCCAAATTCCTATCGGAATTATCTCCGGCATACGACTGTCTGGCAAACAAAACAAAACAGGGGGAAAAAAAGAACGACATAACACTGGGGATGAAAGCGCTTACCTCTTGAGCTGAGTATGATTTTCAAAGGACAACGCATTGCATGTGCACAGAACGACGATCAGTTGAGTGCATACTGTCGCTGACGACGTCTTTGATCCGTGCAGCAAGGTGTTGCATCTCGTTGCCTCGAATAAACAAGTCTTTTTGATGTCGCATAATAAACATGATACTGCACTGCGCGCACTGTTATCTCCAACAACGTTAATGTGGAGGTATATTCCGTAGATTATAAAGCATATATGCATTGGAATGCTGGGCTGATGACGACATGCTGGATTTTTAGTATACATCGGCACGACAACGCGGCACGAAACTGCACTAGCGTATCTGTCACCTCTTGGCTTTGTTGTGTGTTTATTGTCGCATTGTGTGATACCTTGGTTTGATTTCATTCCGACTCATCATTCAATTAAAGGGTAAACCTCCTGCAAATGTTGTCTGATCATGATATTGGGGACCGCTGTAATTGTGGCCTGGGAAATGTGTAAGATTAGGCCATTCTTGTTGGTACTATATCGTAGATACATTAAATAATGCATGCTTTCTTAAAGTTACTTTTTAGATTTTAAAGTTAGCTGTTAAAGTTAGTTACCGGAAGTACGGGCATAGACAAGTTACGTAATTTTTTGTTATATTAAAACCATAGCGTGCATCCTGACTCGTACATGTACTACAGAACGTCCTTTTAGTGAAGCGCGAGCCAGATCCCCGTTCCGCAGAACAATCTTAGCTACGAGAGTCGTAGACCGAGAAGTTCTGACCGTCATATCGGCGTCTAAAACAGCGAGAGTAGCTGGCCAAGTATATCTCGACCTACGGAGTTACGACCCTCGTAGATCTACGATCGTACTGTGGAAAGGGCCAGAACTATAGGAGATGTACACGGAATACAATAAGTTCGTCTTCTTTACTCCGACAACTGCTAGAACGTGGTACTGGACAACAGAGCGAGTACATAACTCTCGATCTGGGAGGTTGCCACAATGCCCTTACAGCGTCCGAACCATCGACTTTTACACGAAGTCATTGCACTTCTTCTATATAAATACACTCTAGGCGGTTCTCGGTGGTTGCGCATCATTCATTCTCAGTCGATTAATAGACGGTTTGTCGCGTGGAACCCATTGACCTTGAAACATACTTGACGTGAGCCAAAGGTTAGGAGTCATCCTCCATCATGAAGTTCTAGCATCTGAAGTAGATATAATGTGTGCATAGCTTAATAGGCTATAGAGCTGCCCTACGTTTCACTAAAGGTTCGTACTGTAGCTTGCATCAGGACATACGACGTGCGTTTACTATAACAGGAAATGACGTACGTTGATTTAGTCTATCAGCACTGCGTCAGAAAGGTAATTTTCGCGAACGTTGATGCTGGACTACCGGGACAGAAAGTCCAACGTTTTACCAATGCGCTACCAACCTCCGCGTACACACTTCCTATTGACTGGTATAATGCAATATTAAGGCACCACTGAGAATCTCTACCATTAATTTACAATTCATTTTAACTTCCTTATATTTGTTCATTGATGATACCGTGAACGAGGCTATTTGAAGGAGTATAAGGTCAGTAATAACAGACTAAACTCCAACGAACTGTTCCTCGAATAATCTCATCCCATGCCGGTATTTCCTACAAGCTTTAATAGACTAAGGTTACTCTTCTCTCAAGTACAGTTCCCCTACATCAGCTGTTATTGGTGCAGATGTAATGAATACGTAATGTGCAGTAGCCAAAACATCTGCAGTGCTTCTTATTTTGCCGCGAAGTGGGAGAATTGGTTGGATTCGACACTTGAGTAGGGTATTGACTGAGCGACCTATTGGGTGTTGGAAGACACGTTATCCTTAATAACACACCGCGACCTTCGTGTTGATAAATGTTCGTTTTTTTTGTCTTCACGTTATATTAGTTGTCGCTGGTTACGAGGTTAGCGGGCGAGTTACTGGCCCTCAGAAAAGCTTCAAATACAATTCGATTAAGCAACTGGATTATTTTATCAGACTATTTCAATGGTCAAAGACAATTAATGTTGACAGTTAATGCTTGAGAATATAATAGCTAAAGCTAATTTGTAGCGGTGAAAGTGGTTCGTATAACCAGAGTATTACACATGTAGCGGGTCCCTGAGATTTGACTAACAATAAGTTGTATAGCTTCAACTGTTCTGAGCAACGGGGTCGTACTATAGATTCCTTTTATTCTCAATTGTCGTACTTATAATTTCAGACATACGTGGACATGTAAAATCTCTCTATATGAAGAGACATGCCATCACCATTGGATCGAGGGTCATGAAAGGGTGCAATATTATATATATATAAACAGAATGAAGTAAGAACCAGTATATATATTTTATGAGGAAGTATTTTTGGAACTCAGCTTAATGAATTTGGCAAGTTCTTGACTAATATCTGGAGCCTGTAGACTTTTGGAAATTCTTCGTTGTTAAAATAATGTAAAGCTAAATGTATTTGTCCCAAAAGTCTACTGTTCTTTAATTATTGTTGTTAAATATGTGCATATGTATCACGAAGGTCACTTGAGATCATACTATGCGTTCTAGCTCATAATATAAGTTCCTGATTATCCTTTCACGAAGCTCTCTTATCCACTAAGACTATATAGCGCTCTCTTTGCCGATAGCTATAATGCACTGCTAAGACAGCGCTATGGTCTCTGATAAGAGAGCTTTGTGAAAGGATATCCTGGTCGCCATGTATACAAGAGAGATCGCTAGAGAACACTATGGCTCTTGATTTGATACGAGTTTCATGAAAAGGTACCTTGGTATTTGTGATTGCCATATTGTGAGGACTTTGGCGTTCTCTGAGGAAATTATTCTACGGTCAAGAGGACACGCCGTAAAGAGATTGCGGAACTACACAAGCCTGGTCCACTTTCATGGTCCAGTCCCCTTCTGAAGTACCTATTTACCAAGTTTCCCACTGACCAAACCGTTTATCCTCGGAGCCTTTGAAATCGGAATTTCCGACGGAGATAGTTTGGCCTATAAAGGGAAGGACGGGAGATGTAATGATTGATTGATTGGTGGACACTGACCCCGAACAAATGCGGCCATACATCGTTTGTGTGACTCTTGTATTTGACGTGTGATCGTTTGTGCGAAAAACTTCGTATAAGATAATTGTACAAGTGATAGCCGATAGGGCATTGCTGGGTACATTCAGGCGATAAACGCAAATTGCAGGTTCAAACGATATCATCTTCACTTCAAAGTAGGTATAACAATATGACCACGGTCGCGCGTTAGACTTCATATCCAGCATATTATTTTGACGAAAATTAATCCCGACTATTTCACATCAAAGCAAGATGACCACGCGAATGAGAGCCATTACTGAGACCCTACGTGATTCTGTTACCAGCTCCGTACCTACAGAGATTAAAAACTCCGCACATGGCCCGTTAACGAATGCCGATGGTGATGCGGAGATTAGAAAGAGTAATAAAACGCAAATAAATCACAATTATATTGCAGGTCAATATGAATCCTTAAAGTTGGGGTCATCTCCGTCAAAGGTTTGACGACTGTATTCCGTCACCATAAGCTGGTTCCCGTCTTATTGTAATAAAGAAACGCAGCAGCGCGGACGTAGTCGGGCGCCTGTTTATCTGGCGTCAGTGAGACTGTCATCTGATTCATCTGCCTTCCGCCTCATCACAGCTGTTTGCAGATCAATACGCTTCTACGGTCCAGAATATCAAGTGTGGATTAGTTTCTTTGTTTCATCTCAAACAATTCAATATTTCTTAGATTAGCTTTGTGAGTGTGCCGTAGATGTTGATGTCGATACGTTCATCTGTAAACCGCGTTGTCCTCCACTTTAGATATCCCCTTTCATTTGAGTACAATATTGTCATGTTTCTGTGCGACCCTACCATCATAATTTTTATTTTTTATTAAGGTATATGTGAAAGCCTTTGGTTTGTTATAATATGCAGATAATAGTCTCATACTATAATTTATCAATATATATTTATTGCATGCAATAACTGACCACGATGACCAGAACATCTCTCAAAGTAGGCCCTATACAATGCTACACGACTATCATTGACATGATCAGGCATTGCCAAATGCCATGTATTAGACTAGAGGTATTCACTCGACCACTACTAGGCCAAGAAGCTCTGTTGTACATTGGAGGTAGAGAATCTCGACTTAGACCACTACTAATAGGCAATCAGTCTACTGCTGTATGCTATCCGCGACACGAACGTATATATATGCTAGTATATGCTGTGTTTAATATGGGCACGAACACGATAGTGCATTCTCTGGTATGCATAGCCTACTAGGTACAATTTGAAGAAACCCCGGTATTTTATTTTGCAGGAATACGGTAATTTTGAATGTATACTTGAGGGATTACTTGCCACCATTAAGACAGGTAAATTTGATTAAAGTGAAAAGTAAGCAAATTTTGTTTTGTTGAAAAGTAGGGTGTACAAAAAGAATTGAATGCAGAAAATGTTTGTTAAAAATCTTTGAAAAGGTAAAGAACAATGTAAAGTATCTTGTTTTAAAAACGTCTGTTAGTGTTTTATTATGTCAATAGTTCAACAATTTAACCAGTAATTACATACACTAAACTCAATAATGGGTCTAACCAGCTCAGCTGCAAGAAAGTTCTTGACATCATTTACGCATTGATAACACCATTTGTTCTCAGGAAATCCATCGGCAAATTGCTAAACCTGATATGCTTTATGAAAATATCCTCCAAACAGTATATATACATGTAACTCAAGTAAGCAGTAATTCAGGTTGCTTCAAATGTTACCTTCAGTATAGTATGTATTACTATTGGCCTTTAAAGGCACTGATATCGCAATCATTGCAGTGAATGATAACTGGTAGTGACAGATACAACTACATAATGGTAACGGACATTTCATAAAGAGTATAGGAAACGAGAAGGTAAGGGAAATTAACGGTCATTAATGACCCTTTCAGTTGTCAAAGACTTGATCACCAAAAGTAGTTTATTATTACGTATTCCAGTCAATCGAAGGCTACATAATTGAGTTTATATAAAAAGAAAATTAATTGGGGTTTAAAATTCTTTCACATACATGTACTAGTATACCACATCTTGTCAGTTAATATTAATAGTAGGAGGAAACTCGTAACATCCTCGACGGTGAGTGTTGCAGTAAACCTGCAATCACCAGCTGGTGCTAACATTACAAGGATGATAACTAGACTATCAAGTCTAAGGGGATGAAAGTAAATAGTTTAAATATAAATACTATTGATGGTATTACATAGTATATGAAAGGAACCGCTTTATCCTCTGTTCTCCAGCGATCTAGACGTGCTTAACTGATCTAAGGAGATCATATTTGGGTGAGACAGTGCATCCTATCATGATCATCAGAAAGGTAACTTTCGCAAAGATTGATGCCGAGCTCCTGGGACGGGATTTGAACCCGAACCTTTGGCTCCGAAGTCCAAACGTTTTACCAATGCGCTACCACCAGTTCCACTCGGCCATGTACTGTGAGCTTGCTGTGATAATAACATTCAGGTAAGTGTCCAAATTATGAACGGGACTACAGATAACCTTATGAATAGTTTTCTTTTTATTACATATAGATATATCTATATATTCCTTCAATGATCGTGGCATGCAGGACACTGTTCAACATGACAACGCTATTTATATATCGGCTCCTTTTGAAAACATCATTATGCATCAATATTGCATTAATAGATAACTAATTACTTTAAGAGGACATATTAACGGGACACGCATATTCATATTAATCCACTCACGCTAGTCTGGCGGCCCTAAACAAATAGTTGCTTTCAAAGAATGGACGTTGACGAGCAAGATTGACATTGGCGCGCGCTCGCGAATCCACTCTGGGGACAAATGACCTCACGTTTGGAACCACGTCATGATGGTCAGGCGGGGAAAACTGGCCCCAGGCCATCGGCTGTGCCCATTAGCGTCCATTTTCCTACACTTTACGACCTTATTACTTCAACGAATTATGTGATGAACTGTACGTGCGCGTTTTGACGTGACTATATGAATTTAATTATCACCTTCCCTCTGCGCGCGCGTTCTCGGATGATTCACGTGCGCAATATCGCGTGAACGCACGGTGAAATATCGGACTACCCGCTGTTACAATAGCGCACTATTCAATTAACTGGCCAATGTGCAAATTTGATTTTGTTGATACAATCGACATTTTAAGAAAATATTGCGAGTTTTCCCGTATACTTATACAGAATTCGCGATATCAGAACGCACGTGTGTGTGTTTGTAGAGAACATTGTGTTCGTGCTAGACAGTTTGAGACGAGTGTTCGTGTTGGTCGTTTCGTGCCAAGGTCTTGAACCAGGTATTTATTTTAGTTCAGAACGATCCGTCTTCTGTTTGTGTACTAACGTTACATCATTATCAAATAGCAAGTTCGATTTCCGAAGTTGCATCAATGGCGCAAAAAAGGGATAAGAAACATTTCAGGTTGCGAATGTAGTAATTATCCCACGTCTATAGCACAGTCGAAGATCGTCCTTTCTCCAGCTTGAGAAACACTATTGTGATATTTGTTTTAACTTATATCTTCGATTAAACGAACCTATAATTTATTGCAAACTTTAAAATGTATTTTGCTATATCGTATACATGTATTCAATTAAATACCAATTCTTATTACTAAAATACTTCTCTAAATTTATTGTAAACTTACAAATAATGTTTCTTATATAATGTATACAATTCACGTGGCAGTATAAGAACATTTATTGAACTAACATTTACTGTCTATTGCAATGTATACAGCATATTGATTTTCATATTTTGATGTTTGTAACGATTGCTTTTCGACAATATTAGTTAATTTTCGCATGGATTTCCAAAATACAATGCACTGCCAGGCATAATTCAACCAGACTAAGAAGTAAATTACAGTAAGTTATTAATGAACGCAGCTTGTCACAGCCGTTATTATTCAATTGTCGCGGCCGACTTCAAAGGGACGTATTAGTTACCACCCATCTGATCAGAGGAACGTAAATTATATTCTCTGGCTATTAGCCGTCACTCCATTGATATTCTCCATGCTTCTCCATGGCTTGTCAGAGGCACTGCCAGTTTAGCCATATTTCAGAAAAGTATCGTAACGGAACCTAGGCAGTAAGTCGATGATGTCCCCATACTGGAACTGAGTGCTCGTGACGATAGGTGTAATATACGTTACGAAATACCGGCTGGAATTGACGCATTGACAAATAGCTTTGGTTAGGTAATTGCTTTGAAATTATATCGTCCCTAAATTCGTTCATTTTGACTTGGTTAGGTGCCTTTAAACAAAACTTTCCCCAAATGGGCAATAGACGCATATTTATTTTGTATGTGATGTGAATGTATTTCCATCTTGTGTAGCAAAGTTCCGCCAGGGCAATTAAGAATCGACAGTGCCTCTTTAAGATCAGTAATGGATTATCTCATTGGTAATATTTAATGCAGAATATTTATATAAAAATATAGAAGAAGAAAAGGGAGACAACAAAGAAAGGTTGACACAACAATATTGAAATACGCCATATACACTGATCGTTTGTATTGAAATATTATTTGAACTAAAACATTATCTACGTTATGATTTGGTATCCATTGATGTTATACAACGCATAGCGACGTTACCCAACGTGTTTTCTAACGATGCATATTAGATAACTAGGTAACATACACGTGAGAGAAAAAATATGCAAGAAACATCCGGGTACTATAGGTCTTCTTGGACGATCCAGGGTACCTGGATGTTCAACAATCACGTCTGAAGACATGTCTTAGTAACGAATTATCATTACAGAAATGTAACAGCTGAAATTACAAGTACTGTTATACTTTTTGCATAATATCTAAAATATATTTCACTGTCGTCATAATTATTTTCTCAATGGGAAGTAAACGGCCGAACAAGTTCTCCTTTTGAACATGTCCGCATGGTCGGTTGGTTTCCACAGTGTACCACATCAGGCACTATTTAGTTATTGAAGCTGGTTGCATGAATAATACATAACATTGTCTCGATATTTTCGTTAGTATTGTCTACCGATTAATGCTTCTAAAATCCTTATTGTAAGATCATTATTCGCTTCTGTCTGTTATCTTATAGAAGTTGAATAATTAACAATCACAGGCTTTATCATCTGCCTGTCTGACGTTAAAATTAAATGCGGGCCATCTGCACTGTATCCACGGCTATCTTCTCAACTACGCATGTCAGCGTGTCACAATGTGACACCCTCTATTGACATTCCGTTACACGACGTCGTGACACCTTCACGCTTCCGTCGACGCTTCTGTTCACGCATGCATACACCCATACATCCCTCTCATTATAATGGTATCACCTAGCGGCTGCGACCTATCATTGACCCCGAACCCCTGGCCCCCAATCAACGATCTCGTAATAAGACTTTTAGACAACGACATGTGCATTGCGTAGGACGCTGTTCGTTTTATTTCCCGACGACTGCGTCGAAACTTAGCGTTGATGCTGGCGTCCCTTCAACTGTCATCTGAAAGTGAAAGTGCGACATCTAGAGGGTAATCTTGCGTACGTTTCTCCATTTTACAACGTCTGTCGCATGTTTCTACTTCCGATTGAGGAAATCTAATTTGTGCACGTGATGAAATAGATTAATCAACGTCACTTTATTTCGGTGGCGCCTAATCACGTGCGAGGATGTCGTCAGATGGAAGTCTGACCAGTTATCAACTTAGTGGATACATGTGGAGTTGTTGGGCATGTGCTAAACGAACGTTTCCCCGAATATACTCATTGTAGTCCGGAAATGAGTCCTGTTGTAATATACAATAAATAAAAGCATTGTGGATTACTACAAATCATTCTTACGGACATATGATAACTTATACTAAATTGAACTGTCTATTGCTGACGGACAGAGAACGTTCGAACGGAAGGTTGGCTTACGAGCTAGTGCTTGTATTGACAAGAGTTTTCTAAGAATAAATATAGATAATAAAACTTTGAGAGATGAGAATACTGCAAGTATAGTGCGACGTATTAATACTCTATACTATGCCGATAATAACAACAACATCAACAACAACGCGTAATTGAACTTGACACCATAACCTATTAACAGTAAGCAACATAATTTATTGATGGAAGAAGGCAATATAACCCATTAACAATAAGCAATATAACTCATTGATGGAAGTAGGCAAAATAACTCGTTGATGAAATTAGGAAACAGTACCCATTAACAGTAAGCAACATAACTCAGTAATGGAAGTAGGTAATATCACTAGTTAACAGCAGGCAATATAACTATTGAAGTAGGCAACAGAAGCAATTAACGGAAGTAGGCAACATATATTGATGGCAGTATAAGCAACAGAAGCCATTAACGAAAGAAGGAATCACGACCCATTAATGGAAGTGAACCCACGATGATATTTAATTGAAAGACATACGCTGCCATACAGGTGACAACGTTCAGGCCACAAGATAATGATATAATATAATAAAGTATGGACATTTTAACGAAAAGTAGCCAACGATGACAGTCTTTTAGCCTATAAGGAACATACAATGGCACTTGGTATTATGAAAACGTATCGAAAAATTAACGAAATTGACCAAACGATGATATTTAGTATAGAAGTTCAACAAGTGAACCAATTATGACTAGATCTATTAGTAATATGAGAAAATGTCAGGAAAATTAACCAACGATGACATAGGAAGGTAATATGCATGGCATGTTGTTAATATGCCAAGATGTAGGACAACTAATGGCAGTAATCACCGAAGAAAAGGTCTATAGTAATACACGTTAATGACATGGTACTATATTACATATCATATAATGGGGAGATTGATGACAAAGGACACAATGACGGCTAGTTAATATGACAGTGTCGGGTGATTAACGAAAAGGAAACCGACGCTGACAGCTTCATCTATAGGAACACAAGATGTCGTCGTAATAGTAATACACAGACTAGGGGAACCAATGAAAGACAAACAGCGATGCCAACATTTCGAACAGAATGTGATGATGTAATATGTTAAAATGTCGGCAAATAAGAGAAAGAGAAAGAAGAAAATAATCTATTACATTACGTGAGCCTACGATAAAATACTCAACCAAATACTCCGATTCCAAATATCTCCCATGGACAAAAGCAAGTCTGGATTTGCTGGGTTTAAAGAATTTCATAGGCTCCTTTCATATAAATATTATGCCCATCGTTAGAATTTAGTTTAAATAATTTCCTTTCACACTCTGAGACTATGGATAGTCTAACGCGGCTTCTGTGAATTATCCTATGTATACATGTATAGGCCTACTTATACTATACATTGTCTTGTCCGTCAGTAGGCAATGTTGCAATCGCCCACAGTGCTGACGTTCTATACTATAAAACCTTCTATGGAGATTTGTCCCCTAATACTTGGCCAACATTGATTACTGAAGTACAAATTGAGGAGTTATTATTATTGATTGCCCCCAGAGGATCGCAGTCAGGATTTAATTCCCGTCTAGCCTCAGAGAAAATGGAAAAAGGAGATGAAATCTTTCTGCAATTGGTCACTGGGTATTTCATCAATTCAAATGTAAGAATGGTTCCATGAATCCATTCCATTAAAAACAATGTTAGACAGTGATTATTATTTGAATTGAAACAAATAAAGTCCTCTCAGCCATGTTTTAAATTAAATCTTTTCAAAACCTCGGATGCTGATTGGACAACATAATTTTCTCTGCTCTTGCCATAGGGTAAATACTGGTCTTGACTGTTATACATTTAATATCTCTCACAAAATAAATGTAATTAATTGCAAATATCATAACCAACTCAATAGCCGTTAGATTGAAACTATTATTAATATCGAGCTGATATTTTAAGTTCAAACGCGAATACTCATTACGTTAATCTGTTTGAATTCTAAAATGTAAGCATTGTCTCATATCGATTGTGTATATTATTACAATCGATGCAGTACTTTCATTGATATAATTCACTTGATATTTGTTATGCCATCACACAGTAAATACTCGTGCATATTGTATTTCAGCAATATCATTAGTCTGAATCAACAATTACAACAAATAGTACAAGAGAGAGAAGAGAGAGGGAGAGAGACAGGCAGACAGAGAGAGGGATAGAGACAGAGATAGAGAGGGATAGAGACAGAGATAGAGATAGATAGAGATAGACAGAGAGAGAAAGAGATAGAGATAGACAGAGATAGACATATATATATATATATATATATATATATATATATATAGATAGAGAGACAGGGATAGACAGAAAGATAGATAGAGGTAGAGATGGAGATAGACAGAGAGAGATAGAAAGATAGACAGAGAGTGAAAGAGAGAGGGAGAGAGAGAGAGAGAGAGAGAGAGAGAGAGAGAGAGAGAGAGAGAGAGAGAGAGGGGGAGAAGGTAGTGGTTTTATAGTCTCTACCGTTATATAAGAAATCTATCGAT
>JAULBP010090951.1:0-12230 GCA_032355345.1 Lepetodrilus pustulosus | reverse complement strand
ATTTATTATAAATATCAAGTGTTGGGGACTTAGTATACCAGGAAATAACAACTTTTGGGTGTACAAATCAAACGTAATTAGTCTCAGACTGAAATTCGTTTGGTCATTATCTAGGTCTATCAACCGTGATTGAATGCCTTTAAGGCAGCATCTCAATGTTTCAATATCAATGTTTCAGTTACGAGAGAGGGCATGGACGGATCGACCACTTTCCGAGGGCTGGCAGGGGTTCGCCTGATTCCATGGCCTATATGCACCAGGTTCCGAACAAGAAAACCAGAGCCCAGAATACCGACAACCACGAACCGCCCAGCAACAGCTGTTGCATCATATCCTGACATCACGTGACCACGAGGCCGCAGGGTATCTGACGTCTTCGTCTTGACAGCGCCATCATCCTCGACTACGTTGACAGCCGCATGCAACGCGTGCATACTTTAAACATAGGATCCAGTCGGGTTCATGAAGATGTATTCATACGCCAGCTAGCCTTGGTTTTAATTAGAGCATCCCCACCAGAACCCCTTTCAATCTAAGCTCTTGCTCTTCTTAATTCGTATTGGTCTTCCTTTAGCGAGCTGTATGGTTTTGGTTTTAGCAATACCACAGTCTCGATGGGATGTATGGGTGATCTTATTATTCTCATGAGTAAAATTAATAAATTGTTTCAACATTTATTGTCCAAACGTTTCCATTGGATCCTAATTTACCAAGGTGGCGTTATTGTACAACATGTCTTCGAAAAAAATTGCCTACATGGTTCGGAGAAGGAGCACATTGTCAACCAAGTCTGTATGGGGAACTTCTTCACCTTTCGCAATATGGCGTCATTCAAAACAATAAGATGGCATCAGATCAGTATTTTAAGCTATCCTACATATGGGAGACACTACAAGAGCTCCCTTGCCTTGTGGCTTAACCCTACCCATGCTGCAGGCAACCGGAGATGCCCTAAACAGCTGTGTATGTGCGTACTACAGCAGGGAGAGGCTTTACAATAATGGTTTCGGGCTTTAGATATGAGCGTCAACAATCTGATATAGACTATTGTGTTAACAGGAACACTTTGGTTCAGTTTTAACAAGTAAATATTACAGATATATACGAGACAAAGATTCTTTCTCTAAGGCAACTCTATTTTCAAAAAGATCCTGCGTGGTGGAATGGCATTTTGGGGCAGGTTCGAATCCAGATGGGTTTAAATGAAACGGGTGTGCAGTGTTGAACAGTGGAAATAGCACTTGTATGCGTCAACAGTGATGAACACGAAGATTTAAAGCAACAGTATCTGAAGTGGATTCTTTTTGAAACATTTGCAAACAGTTAGACAGAGGATTGCCAACATATATATTCGCAATTAAAGGACCGACATTAGAAGCACGGAAAGTTCTCTATTATACTGGTACGCTGTGTTTGGGATTTCAATCCAAATATCTATACGAAGTTGAATCAATTGGGATGAATCATCAATTGGATATAACCTATCGCTGCAAACATTTTTTTTCAAAACTGTTTTGGTGAAACTATCAAACTGGCTTTAATAAGCTATGGTGTTTGTCAATGAATACAACTTTTTGGTATTCCTATATATGCATTATTTTATCGGCCAATACCAAGCTGTAAATATGGAGGCCGAAGACACCATTGGACAATCTGCTTTTTGACTCATGTCAAGACAATGCTGTGTTAATTTATTATTTTTGCAATCTCGTTAACATGCCTATCAATGAAAAATTATATTAGAAACGGTAAAACACTCATATGACTACTTTAATTAGAAGAGTTCTGCGCAATATAGTAACTGAAAACAAACATAACCTCTGCACCATTCCATAGATCAGCTTCAGTCACCAATATGAATATCAGAGGATCGCTTTTTTTTAAGCTGATCAATTATGAATAACGCAGAATTTTCAGTCGCTATCTCTTCCTATACTATTATAAATGTAGTGGAGACATATGAATGTTTTTCTGCTTCTAATGTCAGTTTTCAGATACGCTTGGTTAAAATCAGATCTTGTGTTGTGAGTGTGCAAAACGTCCCCCGACACTTGAGAACTGATTTCAATGAGATTAGTGGGTTTCTTTTCAAACTTTGAAGTAATTGTACATAAAAAATATGCTATTTTTATGCGTCTCTCGGCGTTATTTTATAATATCCTATAGTAATAGATCGACTACAAATGTGTTTATGGATTATGTTCGGTACACAAACTTTGGCATCCAATGTACAGACTACGTATTTCCCTATTAATTTGGAATTACGATTGGCTCAAAAATAATACCAGTATACGATCCTGCAGGGTACTTGATACCCTATTGGATACAATCTAAAACTTACTGCTACAAACAAAATAATTACATGTATCGTACCTTCTTCATAAATTTTATACCGATTTGCAAAGACGGCAATGAATGTATTTTACTATTATGCGTGTGCGTGGTGATGTGTAGCGTTTAAAGGTTTACAGTTGTTCTTTTCTGTAATTAAAGCCTCGTTTCTGCAAGTACCTTGTTCTGTTGTTGGCTTCTCTTATCCTGCACTATCCAAATATTCATCACAGCGAGTGTTTGTGCGGCAACAAGTCATTACAAATATGGCCATGACCATTTCCCACTAACATTCGTCACCATAACCACCCGTTAACCTGTTCATGGCCATTTGTTTTGTAGGCACTGGCCATGAAAATGTGTAAATTATCGGTACTGTAGTCTCAATAGACCAAGTGATGAACAGATTCAAGATTCTTTCACTTATCATGGCCTGGCAGCAGTGTTAGAAACTTTAGTGTTATGGCCACTGGCCAACAGCAACTTTTAATTTCTACTAGCCCTGTTCAAAATCAGCTGGTCAATAAGTCAACCGAATGTCATTATCACTTAAAATTTTCCTGGCCAGGCGGACCCTCGTTTACAAAACTGCTGGCCTGAAGTGAAGCTCACTGGCCTGGGGCCTCAGGACCAGCGGTAATTTCGAACACTGCTTGGCAGTTTAGGGAATTGCAGTAAACCTGCAAGCACCAGTTGGTACCAACAGACCAAGGATGACAACTGCATTGCCACTGTACAGACAGTACGTGATATCAATATAGTGTTGAGGTAATTTTTGTGGACATTTAAAATTAATTGTATTCTTTCCATTCTTTCTCTGGATGCCATCATCCTCTCATTCAATAAGAAAAACAACAAAAATATAAATTTGATTAATTTTATTCCACCAATTTCCATTTCTCAACTGGAATTTCATCCATCTTCCTTGTGAGCTCCAAGTCGCAGACACCTTTTGTTTGGGCGCAATATCTGGCCAGCACCCATGGTTGCCTCCTGCAAAGTAGATTCACAATAGTCAACCTTTGCTCATACATTTTCACCGATTCTAGTCAATCAAACTGATCAGGGTTTTTTTGTCCAAGAAAACTGCCATATTCTTCAATATTAGTAGCTTTAGTTCACAATACGATGCTTACGAAATGCAATTAGCAATTCTGAATTGAAATAGAATATGTTAAAAGCCAGAATGCAATAGACTATACCTGTTTGGGATTCCTGTGGTTTACAGATTTGTCTGTAGAACAGGTATGGTTTAAACGTAGAAAACCATTGTTAGGTACCTACAAGAAAAAGAGACCACATGAAAAAGTGCGCACATTAATGTCAACTAGACATATCTGAAGTTAACTTAATATCCAAAGATGTTGAAGATGGAACTATTTTTGAAGAGATTTATTAAAATTTCCAATTAAATACAATTTCGCAACATGTCTAGTTGACCGAAGACAAACGTTATCGACATTCGTTTAAAAATTAAATGCTTTTTTTTTGTTTTGTTAAAACTGCACAAATGTTATCAAAACTATTCATTAATTCCATTCTGTATTTTGCAAAGTGTAGGTATGCTAATTAATTTTAGGTGTTGATTTAACTTCAGACTGTATCCGTAATCAACCTACACACATTCCTATTGTCGAGTGTTAAAAAAAGAATAGCAGCACTTTGAAAATATGCCTACCTTACCTCAGATAAACAATATGCTGTCCCTGCCTTTCTAAGTTCCTGCCTGATGCTACATAACGTCTGTCCTGCATTATAACTGGCTGACGATACCAAGCACCTTCTGACGTTTCCTACACACTAGCTTACCAGTAGGAGGAACCTGTTCTACATAGGGCAACTAACACATGTAAATCTACATATACAACACAAAAGCACCAAACTTTATTATGGAGTTTAAATTTTGAAGCCCACAATCTTCAAAAAGATGCGTGTCCAGTTTCCCCCGACCACCCACATACTTTAGTTATAACCAATTCACACATTACAGCATAGTGAAAAGTTACGATTGCATGCACACAACAACCATGTTCAAGTCAAACTTCCCGCCCAACCCTACAACATAAGATCTGCTTGAAGATATTAATAAAACTTCCAGTTTTCTGATAATTTACAGGTCTTCGTACCCCAAGTTATAACCAGTACATGCATTTCTGAACAACATACATGAATTTATTGTCAATACATACCATAAACAAAACGTACATACTTCTTTACCAAATTTATTAGGATGACCCACATTGGTAAATCGTACATAACAAGTAAAAACAGCACAAATATATTCAGTGACGGTCGCATGATTTCCACGATGAATGATAAAAAGAGTTCATGATTTGATGTCTCAAAAAAAAAGGGGGGCACTGAATGCTTGAGTTCATGATTGATGGCATAAAACTTGCTTTCTCCCTACAGCTGCAGATAACAGAAAGACAGTCTGACATAGGACTATCTTCATCAGTTCATTTCAGGCAGTGCGTAAATAAATACACCTTGGACATCCGTTACGTCTTTGCACTAGCAGTAAAGCTCACAGGTTTTCAAGGGACATAACTCTTCCTCCAAAGGGATATAACTCCACAAGTTCACTCCTGCCGAATATCCTTAGTATACTCCTTTCAGTCTTGGCAACTACTCCTCGCTCCTGCCCTATACGGACAATTCGCTATGCTTCCTGTTGCTATGGTAACATGCTGCTAGGGTAACCATAATTGCCATGGTAACACTTATTCCTGATCTATGTCTGCCTGCCTGCCTGCTTAAGCTGCTGCTTAATCTGAACCTGTCTGGTACAATCAAATAATGCAAGTAAGTAACTTCACACTGCAGTAACATATTCAAACTACCGAAGTAACATATTCAAACTACCGAAGTAACATATTAAAACTACTGAGGTAACATATTCAAACATAACAAAGTTACTTTATTTAATTTATGCTTTACGTTGCAACGGGAATACTTAAAGTATATCTTAAACTAGCTTCTTAATCTTTAAAAGATAGTGCTCTAGAACTACTCAATACAGTACTTGAAAAGTTGATCTTAAAATCTGGATGTTATGAATCAGGAGTAACGATTATCGATTTTGATTGTTTTTCTATCAAGTGATTTCAAATTATTCAATGCGAACTGGAGTTCAATCGAGCATACTTACAGGGAGAATCGCAAAATGTGATGGGCTGATCAACGTCTGCTGTAGCCGCCGCTCCCACCGTAGCCACCTCCACTGCTACCACCACCGTAGCCACCTCCTCCTCCTCCACCCCCACTTCCGTAACCACCTGAGGAAACATTTAAAACATGGCATGTATAAGACACTGTTGATTAATCATGTTTGTTCAACACATTGGTCGCCCAATGCAACTCATACTGGTACTCGTATATAGCACAAGGGAAAGCTAAAAAAACACTCTCCAAGTGTTAAAGATGCTCTTTATCGACGTAAAAGACTTCTAAATTAATAATAAAAATGTTTAACTCTCACCATGTTACTTAATTGCAAACATGAACAAAATTCCTTTTTGTCATGGGTTTTGATTGAATTATTTCTTTATGTGGCAGCAGGAATATCTCGCCTATAGGCGACGACTTTTGTCATGGGAGTTTGTGGCTAGTGGTCGAGATTTAAAATGTCAATACAGGAATATTTCACCCATTTGTGATTGTAGTCGAGGACAAATTACGTACCTCCATAGGGCCCTGTCGACTGTCTGCTTCCGTAGCCACTGCTACCGCTACCTCGCATAGCGCCCCCTCCGTAGCTGTCGCCGTAGCCTGAGCCGAAGTTGCTACCTCCCTGGCTGCCCCAACCCCCACCGCCTCCTCCGTAACCGCCATCGTAGCTGGCGCCTCCCTGGTTCCAACCACCGCCCTGGCTACCGTAACCGCCGCCATAACCACCTGTAAACAATGTGAAAACGGATTTCGATCAAACATGGGTTGACGAGCCGAGCCATGTTGTCTGTTCTTTCTCTATGATGACTGTACTGTTGAACAGGTTAAGAAAGAAGGTCCTGGTAGAAATGGAAGAGCATGGTATGTTATACAGTACAGGACTTCTACAGCTATACTCAGATACAAGATTGTACCATCGAGTACCAACCTGCTGGCCCTCTGCCACCCCAGTTACCCATTGGACCCGGTCCTGAAAAGTCACAGATCTCCAAATCAGTCGATGACAATCTCCCTTTATTCATATCCACAAATTTTATATCTACAAATCTAACATATAATCGTAAAATAATTATAATCCATAATAACAACACATGTCAAAATTAACTTACAATTCATCGTTCTTTACGATCGCACCATTGTTAAATGTTATCGGATATGAAAACTCTACCACATGTCCAACGAAAATCTGAATCGAGAAATGTGGTGTAGGAATTACCTTGTTCCTTACCTTGGTTGTAGCTATCACCACCTCCATAGCCGCCACCACCTCCACCACCATAGCCACCACCGCCTCCGCCACCTCCACGACCTGAAGGAAAATACATGCTTATCAAATATCATGTGATGACCACTTACATGGGACATATTAGAAGAGATGCAAATGAAATAATAGCAATTTATTGTTTACCATTTTAAGACTTCAAATAATCTTTTCAGTGATAACTAGATAACGAGTAGTGATCGTTATTAATTATCAGAGAATGGCAATTTTAACTATTAGTTATCTTATCGAGACTAACGCAAAAATATATTTATTTATTTTTTACTGTTTATTGAAAATTAAACAATGGACAAGATTTTCCTACCTCCTCGTCCACCTCGGTTTCCTTGTTCCTGCTGCTCCTTGCTGAGAGCTTTCTTCACCTCTACCTCCTTCATTGACTCACCAACAGAGAACCGCTTCTTCACTGAAATATACAAATTGTTATGGTCAATCATGTGGTCTAACGTACACCAAGCAGCATTGCTGTACCCCCAGAAATTAGAATGTGTCGACAAAAACTTCCATTTCAATATTAAAAACTTTAAAAAGTATGCAGGTTTAATGAAATTTAAAGATTTACTACTTCATACAGTTGGATAACGATTCATCAGGGCTCGACATCAACTTTTTTGAGGCACCTGTCCATGTGCCCTATCAGACATGTAACTGTAGGTAAAAGGCTTATTAATCTGGGCTAATTCACCTGTCCGCTTGTGAATCGTACCTGTCCCGGACAGGCAGACCATCCTTACTGCCGAGCCCTGTTCATTCATCTGATAATTCCATTAAATACTTACAGACGCATTTGTCGACACTGTCGTGATCATCAAAGGAAATGAAAGCAAAGCCCCTCAATTTCTGGGTCATCTTGTCCTTGATGATGTCGATCGAGTTGATGGTTCCATATTCGGAGAAGGTGTCTCGGAGGTCATCTTCGGTCATTTCATCCTTGATGCCACCAACGAACATCTTCTTGACAGAAACCTGAGATTCACTTCGTCCTCCAGAGTCACGCTGAAAGAGACAAACAATTTGAACAATGAAATCTTTGAAATTGAGTAAAATTATTATTCTCTAATTAAAGTGTGAACAGGATAATTACTATAATGGGTAATAATAAATAAATATATATAAATTAATAAAATCAACATACACACATACAAGTCATTACAGGTTGTGCGTACCTCTCTTGGCATAGCTCTCTTGGACTCTACTTCACGATCGTCAATCTTGTGTGGTCGGTGCTCTTGGGCAAGATCGACCATGTTGGCCTCTGCGTATGTGATAAATCCAAACCCACGAGACCTATGATGTAACAATGCAGCATGGTTGAATATAAAGTATACAACAACAAAACATAAAAATTAATAAATGTTCTTGACTGTACTTGTACTGTTTCGTTTCTAGGACGTGTTTGATACACACACACAAAAAAGAAGAGATAATTTAATAGTTTTAATAATACAATTGCAAAATTAATAAAACTAAGCATATTTTGTTATTGATGGCGAGACGTACCGCTTCGTTTCTGGGTCGCGCATGACGACGCAATCAACGATGGATCCCCACTGTTCAAAGTGAGCCTTCAGACCCTCCTCACTTGTCTCGTAGCTGAGGCCGCCAATGAATAGTTTTCTGAACTGCTCATGTTCGGGTTCCTTAGGTACCCAGTTTGAATTCTGGCGTCCACCTCCCCCACGGCCGCCTCCCCGACCACCACTGTATCCTCCTCCGCCACCTCCGTACTGAAATTATAACGACATTTCAGAAACGTTTCATCAAACACCTGATTAAAGGCATACAACCATCTATGGTTGATGTATTTAATGGTCAAATGATCAATACCCGAAACAATGTACATTTTGATTGGATTACAAAATTGTTGGCCTAATTATTTCTTGTGGCTGGTTACCAATTTGGACATTAAATCTTTTGACTGGGCCTCTACAATATAATATGGAAGGAACTAGATATAAATATGTTTGAAATTGAATAACTCGAATATTAGTGAGTTGTGAATACTAGAGTTGTTTCCCCCTTACTGTAGAAAACTACACAAAGGAAATTTTACATTCCATAAATTGAACGGAATAAGCAGTCACGTTTAAACGAAAATTTAAGCCACGTTTTACTCCGATTGTATGCCTTTATTGGCTTTAATCAATAAGTAGGTCAACTATCCATGCACAATGACAATGTATGCATTTATTTGGATTTTATTTACACAAATACTGTACATTTAATTTTTTTATCTGAACAAGAAAAATATGTGAATATTGTATTTACATTAGATCTATATTTGATCAAATGGATCTAGATCAACGTTTATTCTAGAAATCGTAAAAATAGCAAAATGGCTGCCTGTCTGTACATGCGTTCTTACTCTTAGCAAATCTAAATTGAACGCAGTGTATGCATCTATTCCAACCGTTCTATCAGTTCCATGTTATGTCGATCAATATTACATTAATTACAAACAACACAAAACAAACTTTATAAAACCGAAAAATGCAATGATTAGATCATTACATAACCAGCGTAACAATGCGGCGAATGCCGGCGACGCCCATTTTGAGTTTGCCAAGACGCGGAATGTTTTTGGGATCCAACTTTTGAACTTATTAAATAATATCCAACACCCTAACCATATGCACTTCTCAAATCGATAAGACCGTCTACCATTAATAAATGCAACAGTGGTTCAAACAAAAGATTACTTGCTCAAATCACCAAGGAACAAAGAAGTGAACTGTTGAACCCACCGACGCCATGCGTGTCGAGCGTGTGGATTGCGAATGTGAAATTTCTTGTCAAAGTTTGCATCTATTTCTCTCCGCAAGAAAATATGAATATAGACTAGTATTGTACTAGGTATACTATTCTACAACTCTACATAGACGGGTACATAATAAGAACTTCTAGAACTCACCATTGGCATAGTTTCTTGTTTTACTGGATAGATACTGCGCCGCACACAAATGAAATGTACGCAAAGCTCTTGCCCTACTTATAATACTGCACATGCGCACCTCATACAATGACGTCATTTATGATCTCGGAATTTTCCGCTATCGTCTTCGGTTTTAGTCGTTACATTCCGTCTATTTACGCCTGAATTTCTTATAAGAAAACGTTCAAATATAAATGATCTATAAAAAAAAAACCCAATTGAAAATGTGAATGTGATCGACTTTCTATGTCGATATGCAATCGAAATTGTAAACACTGAAATAGACTAGATTTACCATTTCAACGTAATCATACCGTCACAAATCCGAGCATCTGTTAGATCATAGATAATAAAAGGGACCTTAATATAATCTATGCATGGTTAGATCAAAGGACTTTGAATAATTATAATAAAATAGTATACCATCTATCAAAATATTGAATAATTATAATAATAGTATACCATCCATCTATCTACTAGTATATAATTATACTATATAGATGATTATAAGTCCTTTGGTTAGATAGACCTACTACAAGTATAGACCTACATTTACCGTAACTAGTATTTCATTCAACGAAACAAAAATTGTCATGATTATATATTCACTTTTTGCAATATGCATGCTAATATTAATTATGTATACTAGTACGTATAGCTTCAGGGGCAGATCCAATTTGTTTTAGTGGGTGTCGAAGCTTCAACTAGACGGTAGACCAGTGAAAACATGAATACTGTACATACAATCACATAGTTCAATGAGCGCGTAGCACTATGCCTATTTGAGTAATAAATGCAAAATACATATTTAGGTGTGGCTCGCGTCCTATACGTGCCTTTTAATTCGGCCCTGAGCCTACAGACCTATAAGTATAGCTATTAAAATAATAAATTGAAATTGAACCAATGAAGCCTACATCATCATGATCATATATTATTCAAGTATAGGCCTACATTGTACACATTTTGCTGTAATATGATTTAAGCCTATACTAGCCTACTATTAGAACAATAATATAAAAATATGATTGAAATGAAACCAACTCTGACTAAAACTGAACTTTCGATGTACATGTATTCATTATCATTTGATGATTATGGTTTGTTGTACAATAGATTCTAACGGCCTAACGAAATGGGAATTTTACCAGATTAATTAATTACATTACGTACTTCAGTGGTCAATTAAGCGGTGTTTCATATCATGCTCAGACCCCATTTCCATTGTTACATTTCAATCATCCTGCTTTGAAGTATTTTTTAAACTTCTACCATCAATCCCGACAAGCGACTGGCAGGCCTACTAATCCGTAATCCGAGACTGCATTAAGAATTACGCAATATCATTCAGTTCAGCTACACAAAGGCAATACTGCCATACAATCGGGGGTACAATAAAACCTGTATGCACGTAATTACATGGCTCGCGGTCATCTGGCAGACAAAGGGTTACGTAATCACACGACTCGGTTTCCTGGTACGAGTTACATGCCAACGGCATTGCTTAAGTTATAACGGTCAAGCATGGGCAAGCACATATATAGTACGGGTGGCAATTAAGACGCTTTTGTTTATAATATCGTTTTAACCATATGTCCGTCATCTTACAATTACATATTAGAGCGTCTAAGCGCAACAAAACCTTGGTGCTGCAGACAACTCATTAATAGATTGAATACCAGATGTCATACCACGGTACTTGTCATATCTTAAAAGTATATCCTACGGAATCATTTCAATGCAGGAGCGTATACCAATGTTTTGACACAATTGTGTCAAAAATGCGAGGTGTTTCATGAAAGGTCTCAAAATAGCTCATACAAATGTTTTACAGAATAACACATAACTATATTAAGCCCAATATTGTGTTCATATCATGATTAGTTACTGAGTTATGCTACTTTGAACATGGTGGGGTTTAATCTAAAAAATACACATTTTGATGGCATATTCTGTGTTAAATGTTAAAAGATACTTTTCCACATATATTGCATTTATTGCAAATTGAATTGTATAATTGTATATTAGTAAACTATAATTTGACCCAAACCTACATGATTATTCACTGAGTGATGTTACCAAAGGTTCTATATAACCCTGTGTTATATTCTACAATATATATAGGATATATGTTAACACAATGCTTGCAAAATGTTCTACAACACATGTATATTATGAAAAGGTTAAATATAAACCTGTGTTGTATTCTACAATGGATATAGGATATATGTTAACATAATTATCGTGTCAATATATTGATTAGTTGCGGAGGGATGTGGTTGAGGTACATCTCAAAATATCAATTTAAAACAAGATATGCCAAAATTATGTTCACTGACATATTTATGTAATGAAATGAATCAAACTGGTTCTTAATTATATTCTACCAAGTTTACTCTATATGTTAATACTAACAAGAATATGATGTTCATATATCACATTAAAGGCATACAATCACGGTTGATAGACCTAGATAATGACCAAACGAATTTCAGTCTGAGACTATTTACGTTT
>JAULBP010090940.1:0-12231 GCA_032355345.1 Lepetodrilus pustulosus | reverse complement strand
GCAAATGTTTGCGTTTCAACATCAAATAGACGGCTACTTGTAACTGCTGGGAATATATTATGGAAACTCGTAGGGCGCACTTAATAGCGAACTTTATTATTATCCAGGCGATTAATTGGAAATGTATACACATTATATGAAAAGCAGGTAAAGTCGTGTGTATGCCTATTAAAGGCATAATACCACAGATATTTATTATTGTTTTGGATTAGGTCTTAGCTACAACTGCAAAGTACATTCACTTGACATACATAATTACAATCATGGTTGTACTTCAATAACCTTTCCAACCAATGTATGGTAAGCAAAGTTTAATTTCAACAAACCGTATTGGACTTTGCCAGTTATGATAACCAGAAAATGGTCATAGTTCTTTTTGCTTCAAATATGTTAACGCAAGGGGACATAACCCCAAGGTGGTACTACGAAAGAATATCGTTTGTCCGTTATATCGGTTAACAAGCCATGATAGTATGCTTTTAATGTCGGTAGATAGATAAGGTCGTTCTACTCATATAACCACAATCTAGGCTTTAGGTAATTTAATTTAAAAATGCAGAAAACGATATTTCGTATATCAAAGAAAACGCTATCGTTCTTTTGACGCTTTCACGATTTATTGTTTCAATTTTCTTAGATGACATTGTTACCTCAGACGTCGTCTTGTCTGTGTCATAGATTTCCTTCTAAATATTATTATGAATATCTGTCAAAGATAGCGATGCATTTGAACTAGGGATTCATTTATGATTACGGCAGTGCGGCGTTCAACACGCTCGCGTACAGTATATCTCCTCTCATCAATGATATAGTAAGGCTATATATAGTATACCCATACATTTCGTATACATTAAAGGCATACTATCACAGATATTTATGGTCTTTTTTTTTTAATAGTTCTTGGCTACAACTACAAAATACATTCACTTGGTATACATATAATCATGTTTGTACTTCCAAAAACCTTTCTACCGCTGTACTAGTAGGCAAAATTCAATTTCAACAACCTGAACAATCTTAGTTCTTCATCCTTCTTTATAGTAATGCAAGGGGATATAACTCTCATATATCATGAATACATCAAAGACAATATAATTATTAGTCAGGACAAATAATTAGTATAAAATATATATTATTATTTTTATAAATAGCAAGTGACTTAGTATACCAGTAAATAACAACTTTTGGGGAAATTCGTTTGGCCAATATCTAGGCCAATCAACCGTGATAGTGTGCCTTTAAACAAACTGTAGCCAGTTACCGTACCTTGGATATTATGTGTATCAGTGGTGTATGGTCTGGGGAACGTCAACGTGTACACGTTCCAGATCTCGGAAAGAGGTACAGGTAAATTAGCATTTTCCGATACCAATTGGTGTCGCACACAATATACTCCATCAAGGATACCTAAAAACAAAACACGCAAATATTCTACTTACATGTTCTTGGGTTACATATGGATATGTGAGAAAACATTAACGTATCCATTAATGCATCCTCGCAAAAAAGGGGTACTTATGACACTCATCTAGCGGGAAACTTGCGCAAACAGCCAGCTTATGAAATCATTTTCCCGATGATTTTGCTGTAAAAATATATCCAATGAAATAGATTTCATAATTGTTCTATTTATAGCTACTATAGACTGTTTGCGCAAGCTTCTCTAGATGTGTGCCAAACTACATTAATTTGTGATACTTAATATCTATTTTATATCACCAAAATCCCTTTCGTCGAACCTTTCGTCAAACAATAACAAAAAAAATAAAAAATAACAATTTACAATCAGCTATTGTCGACATACTTGGCGCACACATTTACATTGCTGGATTGTACTCAAAACTATTCGCTCAAAATGCCTACCAATACAACATACTTAATTGACAATGTAGACTATGCAATACTCAATGTATATCTGCCAATGCACCTAATTCATGTGCATGCAGTCTACCATGTTCTGTTTAGAACATTTGTTTCCACACGCACGCACGCACGCACGCACGCACGCACGCACACACACACACACACACACACACACACACACACAAACACACACTCACTTACTCACTCACTCACTCACTCACTCACTCATTCAAACACATTTCTTCGCAATAGCCTTTCTTTATCTTTCAAAAATAAATTAAAGCCTGGATCCGCTCTCCACTGTACATCCGCACCCCCCTGTCCAAAACCCCATCTCCCCAACCCCCAACTCTGGGCACTTGAGCGTTAAGAAGTGTGAACTAGGGCTTGTGATTTGTAAAATATCACTCATCTTGAACGGAGAATGTCTGACTTGTCTATAAGATATACTCAGCTATGGTGAAACCAGCTCTACAACAAGCCGTAATCTATCTTGTGATTTTGTGTAATGTGTGTGCACCTTATGATTTTGTCGTATCAAAGAAAAGGCTACAGCAGTCCCATTCACAACCCTGAGTGGATCCGAGAACTACGACTGGCTTTAATGTTATGTCAAACAAGTGCAGAAAGTCTAGATAAAAATTGAACTACTTGACAGGCAGTTAATGAAGACATGAGAGTGAATAACTATTTCACATTAAATGACTCTTCAGATGAATGCGTTTCTATAATATAGATAATTTGCACAAGAATGTTAATGTCATGAAACGAAAATATTCATACGACATTTATCAAAATTGAATACAGGAATACCGGACAAAACCTCTATCTCAGTAATGATATCTATCTTCCTAAATGATTATCACCAAAGGTTACCCTTTAAAAGAGACCCCCGTCTCACCAGGACCTGGTGAACTGTAGTGATTATACCTACTGTGTGTCTGCGTCCGTCTGGACGTATGCATGCGCAATAAAGACAGACAGACAGACAGAGAGAGAGAGAGAGCGAGAGAGAGAGAGAGGGAGAGAGGGAGAGAGAGAAGGGGGTGAAGGGGTGGGGGGCGTGTCGTGAGGAGAATGTGGGACACAATCCGTTGCTGTTATTTCGAGAATTGATAGTAATCTTACCCATGGTGTTCTCAGCTTCTCGTGAAACCTCAAATCAATTGACGAGAGCATGCTAAGTTTTTTGTTTGTCATAACTCTTCCACATACTCCCACATATCAAGATCTAACGATATTCTTTTGAGTTTTTATTTCTGTGATCTATTGAGCCAATGTTCCCGAAGGTATAGAGGAAAATCTGACGGTCTTGAAAACGTCAAACTTTCATTCTCGAATGCCGCTTTACGATGCTGTTGGGTATGGCCCCAGAACAGTAAACGAAAATGCTTTAACGGATGTACAGTTGTACACTGTATTTCTGTGACTAAAGGAGATTGCACCAACAACAATATTTATAATAGGGCTGTCACGTATCGTGAGGTAGGCGTATCGTGGCACCCCTAATTAATAATGCCGCCAAGTGTTCAGTGTATTTGAGATAACGAACCAGTTTTAGTTTTAGATGATTTTGTACACTTTTATAACTTTGCTATTTAAAAAAGAGAGATTTTTAAAAATCAGTTTTGATTGAATACCTCTAGATTTTCGTCTTATAGAGCATACCGTGACTCCACTGTCATCATCCTCAAAACAAAGGCCATTTGGACTACATGTACTAACATGGCCGGAGTTTAGAGGATGCAGTGCCCTGTGAAACTCACTCATGAAAGTTCACGTATTTACTTACATTATTATGGTAACGTTTTCAAGCAACAGATCTAAGACTAATTCCGCGATAAAGGTACCGGAGTATGCAATGCGCTAGATCACGGAAATCTCACAGACCACGTTGTGTGCCTCTTTTTGCCTCAGAGATTAGGAAAACCTGTTCACATCATGTATTCCGATGCCAAAACGTTTTTTCCGCTTGCCTCTGCAATTTCTATTTTGTAGCCTTGAGTAATAGTGCAACGGCCAAACCTGAAAATTTCTAGTCTAGAAATAGTTGGTTGTGGTTTGTTATACGTCGGGTTAAAGGCATAACAGTCACTTGACATGCATACAATCATGTTTGTACTTCCAAAAAACATTCCACCGCTGTGTGGTTCACAAATCTCCACTCCAACCCTCCGACAGACAACCCGCTTCTTTATTCATCAGTAAAAGGGCAGATAACTCTCATTCCTGCTCGCATTCCTTCTTAGAATAGTGATAAATCACGGACAAGATAAATAGCGAAACGTTCCCTTATTTAATATGAAATATGATTTGTTTTAATACTATCGAGTGCTGGGGGGAAAAGTACATGAGTAAATAACAAATTTTGGTTGGATAAATCAAGCGTTATTAATCTCAGATCTAAATTCGTTTGTCCATTATGCAGGTCAATCATCTGTGCTATTATGCCTTTAAGGTTCATCTCCCAAAAGAGAGTTTGGCCGCTGCACTTTATCATCAATACTCGACATTAAAACTTACATGAAATACGTTACGTAGATAAATACGTGAAGCAGTACGCTACGCAATCATATTTATGTTACTAAATATATGAATATGAAAACGAAATCATAAATAATATATTTTATAGCCAGCATAGATTTTTGGTGACCTCCATGAGATTTGAACTATCTATTTCAAATTTGAACTGATTGAATACCAAAACCATCTGTTATTCTTGACGTAGTTATGTTCATCGTACAGTTTACGCGTGAAGGAAGACCAACGTTCCAATCGATGGATCTTGTGAACACCTGACACACAGCTATTATACAGTCAGAGAATAGTACAACAATACAATCACAGCATTGCTATACCTGTCAGGGGTCGCTACAAATACAAGATGTGAAGTAATGCAACCAACGAACTCTGCGTCTGACTGCACGCGTATAACACGTGGTGCGACACGCGCATGCTATTAGAACACGACACAAGCGTGCCTCATACACGTGTCGTACAGACATAACACGCGCCATACATGGACGTAAGCGATTTGTGTCAATGCACCGCAGTTATTTGAAAATCTGTTTTGAGTATTGGATTTTATTACTTGACTGTACTGCAATGTATTTTAGCTTGTCTATAGAGTATAACTATTCTCACTCCGTCTAGCATTTCGCCAGTTGTTGATAACGTACAGCGTACAGTAAGGACCACGTAATTGTTTCACTACAAGCGTAGACTTCCTTCCCACTATATGTACATTACATCGTAGATGAGACACCTTTGACATCAGTGTATATACCAGTGTATATATCAGTGTATATACCCCAGCAAGATCATTGAGATAAGAATACATGTATTAACATCTGCTATGTGTACCCAAAGTCAATACTGTCCACTATGGTCATCGTTCCTTTGCCTTCTCTACGTCCTCCCAGTGGAACTCTCTTCCTCTCTATGTTCGAACCATCTTACTGTCCTGTTTTTCTGTTTCTGTAAATATTTCTTTATTTCTTTATGATATATTTTATATTTATATGCACATTATTTATGTAAATACACAGGAGCGGATTTAGTAAGTTGGATAACTTTTTTCCAATCCTTTTATGATGAATAAAATGTTTAAATCAAACCAGTTAGTGATTATGGAGTTTAACGTCGCTGCGGGAATCTTTCACCCATTTGCGACGACTGTTCGAACCAGTCCTACACTTAAAACTTTCAAGACACAATTTATATAAGACAGCATATCCTAACTAGACTATTCCTTCAGCTATTGGCGGTTCGAGCATGGATTGGCATGGAGTCATGGGCTTTATAACATTAATGGACTATTAGTATTATTATCACTCTCTGGACGTGATTACAAAACATAATGTGCATACCTAGCCATGAGACAGTACACTTATATTAAATTAAATTAGTTTGATGTACTATTGAACAATAAAATATAAACAATGAGAAGTTCGAACTATCTGAGTGGGCTGAGTATTTGGTGTGTAGCACCTCACTCGACTCTAGAACACGAAGGCGATCGCCTGCCATATGTTCTCACGATGTTCTGAGTCGCTGCCTCTGCTTTCAATCCCCCAGGGTACACCAGATTGCAATGCTTTACGATCATATTAAGGCAATTTCAATAAAATATATGATACATTTATCTTTCTTGTATCTGGTAAAGATTACTACAGTACTAGTATGCAGTACATGACCTATTCAGGAAGTATTGGTGTACTTAGGTGATAGACATGCTCGGCAAACCCAGGTATGTCACTTAGACTGTTATGCGTAGGTGTGACTGTAAATGTTGCATATTGTGATAGGTACGTTGCATGCAGTGTATTTAATATAAAATGATAATTAGGAAAACGCGGTATAGCCTATTCTAGCTATAGAAACATTCGTAATTCTATGCATTGTGCTGTGTGGTATATAGTTATATAATTAAAGAACATAAGAGTGACATTATGACCTATAATCATTTTAATTATTTCCGTATTTCCAAGTCATCTTTACTAAACAACTTCACTTACTTTGTTACACACTCCATTTCAAGGAACAGTTGTAGACGCCCAAGTTAATTTGCCAATCAAATCGTGCGGTTTATAGCGCTTACGCACACGCCACGTGCTTGATGCGCGCACGTGTCGAACGGCGTGACCAATCAGCGAATGTCGCCATTGGCAGCACTAACTAGCCAGTGATCTGTTGTATGGTTATCGATGTTGATACCGGGTCTTTTAATTTTAACAGAAGCTCGCAGTGGTACCTGTTTGTAATTAATCAGGTAACGGCAATTACACGACAGGTGCGGAGCAGAACGCTGTATGGCGTGTACCACGTGACATATCCAACTATCCATCATCATCATCGTCGTCGTCGTCGTCATATCATATTAGGCGCCCACAATCTGCTAAATTAATTTTATTATGATAAAATATGTTTATTTTTTAAATTCTAGTAGTTAATGCTAGGCGCTAGGTAACAAAAAGACGTACATAAGACTATGCGTACTATATGCCTACTCTAGTAACAGACGGAGTATTTCTTCAATCGAGAAACTGTCAGATCGCAAACACTAATGTCCTGAAGACATCCCATTTTTATTATGCTGTCAATTCAGTATGTCCCAGACCCCAATTCAATATGATACCCAGCTTCCGAGGGTACTATATTTGGCTTAGACCGATTTCCAGTATTCATTTACAACCATTTACACATTAGCTTGGTTGCTTCTAACAAACAAGGAACACAAGTATAGGACTATATCAGTCAATAATACAAATATAGCATACGTCCATGCATACATATAAAATGCAGGTACATTTAATAGTACTTCTTTTATAATCCTATCTCAGGAATCATTTCTGAAAACTCTTCAGTTGACAATTCCCATGCAAATTCAGAATCTGTAGAAAAAGGACGATCCATTAATATTAACAACATGTCCTAGTGAATTACGGGTGACGATTATATCAACATACACGACTACACTTCGCCTATATTAGCCTGGGAACAGTGACGTTCCGTGAATTTTGAGAAGACACCGTCTGTTGCGAACTTCATGACACGTCTTCGTCTACAATAGTGGCAACTTGAAGACCCTATTTACCCTGTCCATCACCACTATCTCCAACAAAGGGGAACAATAACTACTTGCATTTTACGCATGTACGCTAATCCTATTGAGAAAGCCAGAAAGCGGAAGACATAGCCGCCCTGTCCATCCTCAACTAGATGATCTATATGTCAAGAAAGTTGAACAAACCCCAACCAGGCAGAAAATCCTGACTGCAAATGACTCTATTATTCGGCAATTTGACCGGGTGGAGCACACAAGTGTCAGTGACACTTTAGATAGGTTCACAGGTTTCTCATATGAATCATTACTTCTTGTCCTCTTCATATATACAAGATAAACATACTATTACTGATCATTATATTTTGTATAACGTTTTAATGTTCGGCACTAAACCGGAGAATAGCAGTCTTTAGCATGATGTTCCATTAAGTTCTGCATCTTCAATAGCCGCTAAACCGTCCGATGTACATAATATTCTCATAGTAATTTAAATCTGCTACTTTGTTGCCGTAAGCGGCCATATCTTACTCTAAGGCTGCTGTCCAATTAAAGTCAGTGGACCGTGAACGTAGCTCACCTGCACGGCTTCAGCGACGTGGTCGTAGTGAGGAACGACCTTAGAAGGCTAATGACCCAGTTCATATTATGCTTAGGTTTCATTTACATTTTAAATCGGCTAATTCTGGATTACTGGAACCTAACCCCCTGTAAAATGGCCCAAGTGGTCACTTCAAGCGTGAATATAGTATTTTCCTCTACATTCTCTTTTTAATGGAAAGTAAAAAAACCCAGCCTTTCTGTATACGATGAATAGCGGCGAGTCGTCAGGGTAGCAGTGTTGCTGACAATTACAGTCGTGACGCACTTTGAAAGGCCAAATCGATTTAAACTTGATGATTGGGGAATAAATTTTCTACTGAATGATCTAATCATTTCTTTGCTTTGTAATCTCGGGTAGAATGGGCATTTCACGGACATTTTCACACCAGCCCTAAATACGTGATTTGTCGAGAGAAATGTGATTTAATCATAGATAGATGATGCCTTGTTCGTAGATTTTTGATTGACGCGTTACGCATTAACGCAATGCGTTTTCGTTTTGAACGTGCCATCTGCAAAATGAATACAAATTTCTGATGGATTTAACTGCATGTCCAAAATTACTACAAGACACATTGTATTTATAATAATCACGAAAACGCCCAGAGAATACTAGTATTAGAATACGCTTCATAAGAAATGTATAGTTTGGGTGATCTTTGCTACATTATGTGGCCTGACTGTTTATACTAACACAGTATACATACATGGCTAAAGAACGACCATACTAGATTTGTATACACTCATAATTCAGCGTTAAATTGGCGAAACCACCTTATAAAAATATAATATTAAATACCAAAAGATAACCAGTAAAGCTAATTCCATGATTTTTCCAAACGACCATTTCGATATGGAGCGCTCAAAATAATTCTTTATTCTTGTGATAATTGATTTAATATGGAACATGTTCAATACAACTTCCAAATAATTATACCCCGGGAGTAGAATCCGTCTGTAAATCACTTCAATGAGCAAATGTAGAGTAAAATTAAATTACGTTTATAGATATAGCAAATATCGAAATTAATTTAATGCGTAACAGCATATAGCCACTCTTCTTCAGACAGCCATTACCCCGAGATACCTAGATAGCACACTTATAATATGTCATTACACCAATACTTTTACTAACACGGATTTATAAACGAAATTTGAATTTTCAATTGAATGAACATGTTACTACGTCTATATGTATATTGTACAAACAACTGAGAAAACCATTATTTACAAAATATAATTAAACTGATGAATAATTCAGCATCTGGAACGACGACATTAATTTTGTTAAACATTTTCTGGGCGTAAGTATTGTTTTAATATGCAAAACTTGCAAACTAGTAAAGAAATAAATCAAACTTTCTTTATATGTTACACAGTTGTTTGATACATATATATATATATATATATGATTGTTTCATGCATATATTCTTTTTATTTTAACTGTTTATTTCAGTATATAAATTAGAATAGTTTTAGTCTCTCATATTTCTATTGGATGGCTTATTGTATATTTATCCAGTACTTATATTGTAAGATTTGATGTTTTACTTGCAATGTTAACATGACAAATTGTTCTATGTGTTCTCTATATATGTTCTGTTCTGCACATGTCCTGTATATGTTCTGTAGAGTTATGTCTTCTGTACTTTCACACTACACAATGCATGTCGTCAATATTGTAATATACAACAACGTAGATAAAATAGTCCATTTAACATAAAATGTGATCATGCTCGTTACAAATATCACGAGGTTAGCAAACAACTATGTATATAAATCTCTAACTGAGTTTCAGTTCTTTACGTAGTGAGTATCAATTGAGTATAGGATACAAGGCGGCTGGGACATAACGGGGATAGGACACACACACGTCCTAAAGATTCGTCTAGACGTTGCGTTCAGTGCCGAGGTTAGTTGTAATATAACTTAGAATAAAGATAAGAGAGTATATATTATATATATACTAGTATGTGATCACATCAATCACTACTTGTTTTCACCGTTTAATGGATAGTATAGATTGCGTGCTCCAGCGAAAATAAAAATCTATGTTAAAATACTAACTTAATAGTTAGTATTTTAACGTCGATTTTTACCCCCAACGTCATTTCTGACAACTAGTATTCAATTTCCGAAGCTAAAGTTTTAATATTACGCAACAAATTGTACAGTCATTCCGTACTCAATTCACGACAATTGCATTAGATCAGGTTAGGTGACAAACATTGTTAGAATCTTTACGGTGTCGCGTGTCGCTGGCAATTCATCATTCCACAATAGAGCCTTCTGAACGGACAATGTCGGTTCTCGATTCTACCACCAGCTCCGCAGTGAATGCATCTTAACACCAACACTAGCTCCGCGGTGAATAAAAACTTTTTACATGCTTGAGTGTGCCTGTGTAATATTATTACATTTCATACAGTCTACCTGCTTAACTTGTGGTGAAATATGCAATAACTAATTAACATAATTGTGAATGTAACGTTCGCGTGCACCTCACCGCAACATTGCAAGAAACTGTTCTAGAGACAATAAATGTGCAATAAAGTACAGCACGTGCAGAATCAGCCGCCCACATGCATGCTACCTGCACATGATTATATACCTGTAGAAAAAAAACACATTTGCCTTGAATTTAGTAAGCCAGTAATGTTCTCCTGAAGGCTGATGTGATGGGTCCTTCAATACTTCTGTATGTCTGGGTCCTCCTGCCGTCTTCAACATGTTCAAGGATTGGAATTTAATTATTACAAGTAACACTGAGAAGCATACATGATCGTTCAGTAATTCATTTTAAGAAATGGTCATTGATGATAAGATTGATAATTCAGATTAATATAATAAATGATTTAGAATTATTCAGTTTTAACAACCTAGTATTTTGTAAAAAGAAATACGATGAAAAATTCAGTTAATTTACATCTCAGCAGTTTCTAATTTCAACAATACTCTCTGGTTCAGATGATATATCTTTATAAATAATAATAATAAATACCATATTTATATAGACAATCTTGAGCTATTATCACTCTCTGTACACAACTTCATTACCCAATCACAGCGGTTCCCATTAAGTACTTGATGATATAGTATTGCATAGTATTATATAGTACTAATGATTGCGCGAAAATGGCACCGCGCGGAAATAGATGAGTCTACAGTATATATAGAATGAATATGAATATATTCGAAATTATTCGTATATGTATTTCCAAAAGTGTTCTGTCTTGACCCGTAAATGTATCGTTTCGTTTGTACTGGAAAGGCATTTATATAGGAGGACTTTACATCCTGTTTGTCCATCCATTTCCCGTTCTTCATCTCCATATGTGTATGTTATTATGTAATATATTTCATTTGGGAAATAAATATTGTTAAAATCAAATGAATACTATTACTGTAACATCAACAAATGAACAATATGGCGATGTATATTTAACAATGACCATTGTTTGACCTTTATTTGACCTTCGTGGTTATATATCAGGTACAGCAGAACTATCATTATTGATTTCAAGAGGGACATCAAGGTTACCAGCCATCACAGAACAAATTGCATTTCAAGATAAACATAATTAGCATTCATTCTCTCTATACTGGAAATAATATTGCAAATTAAATAAAGCAAATCAACACAAATGAAAATAAATGCATAATGTCTACTATGAAACCGATCCTTAGTTTAATGATATCAGCCAGCAATGAATATAAGGAATATGACCTGCTAAGAGTCAAAACACCAAATTGCAATCGATAAACAATCTTTGACAATTTTGCTAAACAATACCTGTTATTGACTGACGATGAGGACGACCAGACTAGTCGTCATATGGTAACCGTGCAGGCGCCGCCACTTAATAACGCTCATCTCCACGCAGCCAATCACAGGGCAGTGTAAATATTTCAGCACGGACAGCCTGGAGGCCGACAGCCATCGAGCCGGAACAAAAACACACCCTCCAAGTCAGCGCTTTGTAAACATTGGCTTCTCAGGTAGAACGAGGGACGATCAGCGCGTGGAACGTAATTATGGGTGTTTGACGTACGAGCATCAGTCAAGTATGCTTTCTGAAGTACGGAGAAGAGTTGGTCGACTCATACGACTGACCGGTAGATTTACTTAAAGGGGCAAGATCATACTTGCATAGGGGAAAATGGTCACTATCGGGGTTATTACATATTCTGAAAGAACAATC
>JAULBP010090929.1:0-12232 GCA_032355345.1 Lepetodrilus pustulosus | reverse complement strand
TTTTCATTTGTGGGTTTCCACACTCTGCAGACGATGAACTGTTACTTCATGTATGGTCAGGTATTGTGCTTTCCTTCCTAAAGATTACATCAATCCAAACGCTACCATTGTGGCCTATGGGAAAGTATTTGGTGGTGTAATACCTATATACAGTAATATTATGACTGAAATTATGTTCATGTCATCAGGAATCTCTGGGATCAATACTATAGTGTATATATTGTTTGTTTGCATAGAATGATGGACATTTTTAAAGAGATTATTAAAGAGGCTTTGTGATAAGTTAATTTCCAGTTGCCTGCAATACTGTGCAATAACTAGGAGTCATGTTAATTGTATCTGCAACATTTGTCTGAGATTAACTTATGACTATATTTATGTTTGTGAAATACTATGTGAATTCAAATCTTTATTTTATGCCATGTGATCATGGGTGACTTTCATTGTGGTTCTATCATATATTTTCAAAGAGAATGACAGTCATTGTGTAAGTTTACGATATTTATTGACCATTTATTTAGGTTTCTGTTGCCGTCAATCAAACCATTCAGTGCCAGTATTCCTTTGCTAATCAGGGGCGGATCGAGACTTTCATTTTAAGGGGAGCTCAAAGTATATTTTATTAGTGGCTCATAATTTTAGTGACTATTTGTATGATATAGACAGACAGACAGACAGACAATTCTAGGAGGCCATTGGGCATACTTGTTTAAAACATTGTCAATATCAAGTGTAAAACGCAACCATAGTAAAACATACGACTCCAATTTTAGTGTGGGGGTGCAAGCTGTCTAAATCTGCCCCTGCTCGTGATTTCATGATTTCCCCCAACACATTCCACTGGTTATGTTGTTGATGGCATTCACTCCCTCCACGTCATGTCGACACTCTACTTTGTCACAATCTAGTCAAAAACTGGAATTTATTTGCTCAGCATATTATATTGAACTTGTTTTTGTTGTTGTTGTTGGTTTTTTTCTCATGTTTTTTTACATCTTAATTTTGTTCCTGTTATTATTGAAATGTTATTCATTGTTTATAATGTTTATGGTCATATATACGGTAGCACCTGTTTTTGTTATGATTGGAATTTATCAAAATTATGGCTATTGTAATACTTTATTTGAACAAGCTATTGCTTCTATGTATTTTCATATAATTAAAATTAACTTTCAAAATCTGCCATCTTTACACAATGTGAGGTTGGCGTGTGTATGAAACTGTTGTCATTCATATATCAATGATTGTGTCTCACATATAGTCCACTTTTTAATACATTTACCTATTTCTTTGCCACATTTATACATGACATATTTGTGATAGTGTTTATGCCATGTCTGTTTGACTTCGTACGAGTGCTCATACTCGCTATTTAATGCATTGGCGATGTTTTCAACATCATGATGACATTTCTGTGAGAAAAAAAATACAAGGTATTTTTTAAGTTTATCAGCTTGTTTCCATGTACTAACTTTACAGAGAAGAGCCTGTGCCCAGCTCCATGTACCAGTGCACAGGTCCAGGTTTTATGAATGCTGACAGTATATTCTAGTGAGCTAGCACTACCAGCCATTGGAAATCCAGCCTGGTACAAGCAGAGCATTTGCACACAATACATGCAAGCCATGATGTGAGTGAAATCTTTAATCTCATGTTTAACGAAACATTCATCTATAAGGAATTCCTCCCTGCCATAAACTGACAAGCAGTGATATATGTGAAAGAATCTGGATCATGAAAGCAGCTCTAAACAACAATACAAAATTAACAATAAAAATACAAAATTTAATACGTAAAGTCTTCTTTACTGAGATTTGTTTCTCCACCATGGCCATGTGATCGCGTGATTACAGTCGCTAATAATTATATCAAATGTCTGTAATTCTGTAGACCATTCCAACTGCTCTTTAGATAAAGGAACCCTTTGACATCACAAAGCCATTAGGAAAGTACACCATATTATACCGTTTGACTTGGAAGTTCATTCGACTTTTTCATGATATAGGCCTTGTACATTACAATGCAAATTCGTATAACAATGTCAACATTACCAGCGAGTCGGTGACAGCAGTCGGTGACGGCGCCTTTGTTTGATCCTTCTAGAGTGGAGACAAGCTATGGTGCAGTAATCAATAACAATATAACACAATAATATATACCAACATAGAGCATTGTTTATTTTATTGTACATGTATATGTCTGAGTTATTAACATAATAAAATAATGATGACATCAGAGGAAACTGCCTGTTAAGCCTAGCAATAGTAAAATGTGGAATTATTCATGATGTTCAAATGAACTTGCTGGTGTCGTATGGTAGTCAAGGAGTAACACGATGCCAGAGTTTTAATAATAACACTGAATCACAATTTATGCTGTCGACAAGTCTCATCGTGAAACGCAGGTCTATCATGTTTATGTCAATCTCATTCAAACCGGAGCATAACCGATGACCCGATGAAATTCTGTCACCAATTCTCGCTGTGAAACGAATTTCCAAGTAATGGAGGCAATCTGAGATCCGAGTTCATTGGGTCCATAAAGTGATTGTTATATTTGAAGAATGTTAAATGTTATGAATTAAAAATATTTATATAATCTGAACATTGCATTCTGCATGCATATAAGAGTACAATATTAATAACAAACAGGTATTTCACTAGTAAGAGGGATAACAGAGTAAACTAAAACTATCATGACATTGTCAGCATACATAGCAATTAAAACCATTGTCAGCGACATCGGACATAATTTAGAATTCCTGCGATTTGGGCTCCTGATTTCCATATTCGAAACCTTTTTGAGCACGAAATCATGCTCAACTCAGTTTTGTTCACAACTCTCCATATACAATCTGAACTGGAGCATGAAATGGTACTCGATAAGTTTCGTAATCTCGGGACTTTTCGGTGATAGTTGCATGACACATGGCGCGGCACCTTTGTTATTTAATATCGTGTTTGCTGTTTGTTGGTGCGGTGTCATAGTATAACCACTCTGTTCCTCGCCAACTAACCTTACAGTACACGATATTGACAAGGGGGCCATGTACCCAAAGCTAGCGTCTACGTATTTTTATTATTTTTATTTATTTTGTTTCGTAATGGGGTTTAGAGTCGCTTTCTAGAATCTTTCACTAATATCACGACTTGTCAGTTTAGGGCAGGAGGAAATCCGCAACATCCGTAGCGCTGAATGTTGCAGAAAACCTGCGAGCACCGTCTGGTACTGAAAGACCAAGAATGATATCTGTATTGCCACTCTACAGACAGTACATCCTATTAATATCGCGTCAGAAATGTAACTTCCGCGAACATTGATGCTCTCGTGGTAGTTTTGATGATCTCGAAAGACAACAGTTCCTCCATGAAGGCGTGTCGATGTCCTCTCGCTTGAAGTCTACGATAGCTTCCGAAACATGACCCAGACAAAAAGGTCCTACCGGTTCTCCGGGCGTAAATCTAGACTTTCGTCACTTCCGGTAACCTACCGTACGAAACGGCGTAACTCGAGTATAACCTCAACTTCAAAAGTAACCATTGGCTACGCTATGCTTTCTATTGGAGGCATTAGGTTAAGAGTTACGGCGTGTTGTATTGGATGGCCCTGCTTGAGTAATGAACGAACATACGCCCTGCCTTAATTTACGCCAATACTACAGTAGGCTACGTCCCTGTCGTGAATCGCAAGCTATTGTCCCGCGCATAATACCGGTATAAAATAGAAACATGCATAGGAACATCTAAGACAAGATCAATGGTCCCCATTTAGAACACAACTGTAGAGACGTCAATTGGCCACCTGAAATATGGCAACCAGGTATCGAATGACCATCTTCAAAAGATGTCAAATACTAGCATATGAATCATTTCCTCAATACAATATATTTGAACATATGTAGATATAAATGCAAGACTGACATCATCAAGGGATTAACTATGGAAACAATTCGTTGGTAGACAGACTATTGTCTGAGAGACGCTAACAACAGAGGACGACGTGATGATGACAAGTTACAGTTGTATATGTATGACAGAGCTACATGTGTCTCGTTACATGGCACAATCCTATGTATAAATGCAGATAAGTAATCAGTAATTTCAGTATACAACTGCGTTTCAATAATTCACCGGAAAATGTCTTTATTCAATGCTAAAATAGATATTGATAAACAAACAAAGAGAAAACTATAACTATCGGCTCCCCCAGAGCTGGATATAATTGGAGCTTTCTGATTTAATAAAAGAAACAACAACATTGCTTCAAATTAATGATAATATGTATGATCGTAGTAATAGCACTTCTAGTGGTGGTATTATGCCATACTACCTTATTTGTTTTGACTAATGACGCTAACTAATGCATTGCAGCATTGCAGTGTTTATCCCGATGGATAAAACCGTGGTACATTTCAAATTGTAAAATGTGGGTTCAACATCTATAATGACCGTATGTATAAGAGTCTACGTAGTATCTAAGATAGCCGATTTATTAAACATTAAAATCTGAACTCCTAATTCACTACCAATGAGCTCATTCAGCAGCACCCTCCGAGACCCCTCTGATTCGATTCGCTGCCAGGTTAACGGTGCTTGTTATAGATAACTAACTGGAGACGAGTCTGCTCAGCGGAACATTACCTACTTTCTATATGGGTGTGGCCTGGAAAGGGCTGTTCCCCTGACCAGACCTGACCAGACCCATGCAAACAGTAGGAAATGGTCGGCAGGGAAGTCATGAGGAATATCGAGCTACTAGAGAGAGCGTGCTGACTATGTTCGTAGAAATATACATCAAAATACCAGTAATATACATCAAAATACCAGTAATATACCGGTAGAATTGTAGATAGATGCGTTTTGGAATTAGAGATATTTTGAAATGGGGGCAACATGAAAATAATAACGCTGACATTCCAATTCAGGAATTTTAGCAACCGAAACAAAATACAACTGACACGACGGTCCATGTATTATATAAACACAACTACATCAAGTCTGGCCATTTCCTTAAGTCAATTATTTTACATAAAACTTCATCTTCATACAGTAATATGTACACGGTCAGAATCAGCAAGATGTGTGTGTGTGTGTGTGTGTGTGTGTGTGTGTGTGGGTAGAGGGTAATATGACATCATTATATGAAAACGTAGACGTACGATCAACATTCAAAAACAGAAATGAAAACATGTATACACATTTCAGCAAGCTAAGACACATAACTATCTACCATTAGAGATACAGCGAACATCAACAATACACAGCACAGGTGAAGACCAAGGTGAAGAACATGTGAAGTCCTTGCCATTGTGTCTAACATATTACATCATGAATATTAACGTTCTGACGCAAGAGAATATCGGCACACAGACATTGTTCTTAGATAAATTATCAAGGTGATGCGGTTGTTCCCCTTTGCAATATGATCTGAATAGAAGGTGCATTGCCAAACAAGTTCCGTCGTGATATGATTTAAAAAACTACATTTAGAACGATCCCAGTCCGTGCCCCTGGTTCCTAGGCGCTGCTCCGGTATCATATAGTAGCATCTGTTTGTCTGAGGTAGTATGTAGCATTAAAAGGTAGTGCGTTGGAAATGTAAATATTCTCTTAAGGTGATTGAGGTATGAAAGAAACAGCATGTATATATGACGTACCTAGAGCTGATACTCAGATGAACAATAGCGTCTCTCCTTCAATGAGTGAGTGATTATGGAGTTTAACGTCGTTGCGGGAATCTTTCACCCATTTTCGACGATTCTCTCCTTCAAAAGAACAGACAGAACAAATGGCAATGAACTGGAATAAAGATGATTAGTAATAGTTATTAGGTTACTTAGGTAATATACTCAACAAAATAAATAAAGGTTACATGTAGATATTTGGTGGGGAAGGGTGCTCCCAAATTTCGGAACTCCGGTGCCATCCTTCTTCCCCATAGTCTAACATGCGTCTTAAAATCCTTCACGAATACCTGAAAGGTTATACGTTTGGAAATTCTTCATTATTAAACTAGTATGAGCCAAATTGGGATGTCAAAAAAAGAAAGGCTAGTGACCCTTAATTAATTTTGTTGAGTATAATGTCCTAGTACGACAGGAACTATGTGCACATGTTCTTTACATGTTCTTTATAATATAAAGAACATGTAAAGAACATGTGCACATAGTTCGATAATAGTGCACATATTATGTTCTTTACATGCTCTCGCAGCCCGTCATTTTAAGTTTACCCACTCCCAATCGTACGAATATCCATTGCCTTGTACATCAGTATACGCTCATATGTTAGACAAAACACCCCATATGAACGTTTTACCCAATACCTTTCTGAATATGTTGCATGCTGTCTGTCCATTTAACATATCAGCTATATATGTATGTACGAACACTGATATGAGAGATGAGGTAGGTAAATTAAACAGCTTAACAATGAAGCGTAAGAAAGAAATGAAGAACAACGACGATACGATACAATATATCAAATTCTTAAAATATTTACGTTTCATAAAACATAGAAAACAATATTTGAATATTCAATGTGTGTGTGTGTGAGAGAGAGAGAGAGAGGGAGAGAGAGAGAAAGAAGGAGAGAGTGAGAGGAAGACAGATGGGGGAGGGGCGGGGGTGTAGAATAGAGGGATAAGGTTGTTCACAATGACCAGAATATGCCAATATAGCTAGTCCAAATGAACGTTATCCACATAGGTACATTCACATTTAACCGACTACTGTGTATATGTTACAGTTAATCTGTATACATGTAATCAGGTAATCTGTATAAAACCTGTTTTTTTCATTGAATTTCAGTTCACTAAGTCAATTTGTAAATTACCTGAAATGACAAAATCATTCCCTTTAATTGCCAGATAGAATGGCATGAGTTTGATGAAATAAAATTAAGGTAATATGTAAATGTGTATAACATTCATACAATTATGTGTGAATAATAATAGAAATGCATGCACTTTTGTGTAAATACATATAACGCATATTAACTTACTGTTATCAAACTCATGCCATTATATCTGGCAATGAAAGGGAATCATTTGGTAATTTCAGGCTTTTTAAAAATTGACTTGCGAACTGAAATTCAATGAGAAAAATCAAGTAATATAACCATTATCTGATTATTCAGATTAACGGTAACATATATAGCGCAATTATCCAGATTCAATGCTCAAAAATGCGCTTTTGAGAAATTAATGTGTGAACGAGGACACATTAATAGATTCCTACTTTCTGTCTGTAAGACATGGTACCAACCGAGATGAGCTGAATCTCTGGACAAACTCCGGTTGTTAAGGACCCGTGTAACCTCCACAGCCGTCGTCACTGGTAGCGAAACCAGTGAAGTACTATCATCAGCTGTAATTACGACAACTTGCAATTGGAAAGCCGAAGACGTACAACCAAGCGTCAGGCTACATTGCGCTCGTGGTTGTCAGCGAGTTCAGAATTAAGGTGGTGCTTCGCTGGGTTTGAAGTGTTTTTGTACTGATATAATCTCATAAATCACATTAGAATCCGTGATGTGAACGTCGGCTCCTAGGTGCGGCATGTTTGCACGTTGCAGGAAGAATCAGGATTCTGTTGTTCACTTAAATACGAACATAGACGGCGTAATCGTAAACGTCCAATGAATTCTGAATCATTCTCGAGCAAAAACATAAATATCATCAATCATATCGCTTTGTTTATTGTGCTAGGTTTTTTTTTCTAGAGTGGTCGGTGTTGATGTATGTCGATGTTCTCCCTGTGGCATGGTTTGTTTGTATGCATGTGCATATGCGTGCGCGTGTGTGCGTGCGTACGCGCTGACGTCCGTGGGTCTGTTATTAACAGCGTCGTGTATGAGGTTAATAAGACATACACAAACTGATGTAATTAGCGTCGTACAAGCTGATAGTCCACCGTACAGTTTGTACAGCATAGGTAGTGTTCCAAATATATAGATGGAGATGATTATCACTAAAAGCAAACCAGCTGAGACGAGCCTGTTTAACAAGACAATGTCTCAGGTGTCTACGGCACTGTGTGCACCTGTGCGTGTGTGCGGCAAAGGATCGATCTGCACGTCGACGCTGCACTAGTTAATGGTTCACAACTGCAATCGTAATCTCCACTCACAGAATTATCTGTTGATATAATTTCGACGTAATCGATGATTGACAATCACAGACAGTTGGGGTATTGACGACAGAGATGATATTTCCATTGCTTGAAGCATGTTTTGATCGTTCGTCCTGGCTTCGCTGTGTCGCACTGTGTTTGGCAATAAAGTAAGTTCCATCGTAAATCACTGCTCTGTGATATAGTACAATGTCGAGCAGTAAACGATACTTTTAACTGCAGTGATTTTATGTGATGAGATCAATTAAGTGGTCTACGTCTGTGGAAGATAGTGTTTACTATTGGATTTGAAATCACCCTTATATGCAGCCACAATTCTATATAATAACACGTGTTGAATATGGATTTATTTTATGATATCTATTTCTCTGCAGATGGATGCATTCTTCTATATCACGTTGCATTGATACCTTAGCATGCAGATACCGGTATCATATGCGCGGGAAGTAAACGAGGAACATACTTTGTAACAATAAGGAGCTCCCGTAGTTTCCCATTAGTGTTTATTCATTTATTATGCAATATGCCTACAAGCATTTTGACAGGCAGACGTTTATTCAATAATAAGGCTTTAACCCAAAATATCACATAGTTTTGCGCATGATTAGCTACATTGCATACGTAGTTCCACATCCGTGTTTATCCATTATTATGTAATATGCCTGTGACCATTTTGGTATTCATGTAGGCCTACTATGTTTGTGCAAGATAGCATTGGTTAACGTATTTTAGTCTAACTAATGTTTCACCAGCAATGCTGAGTAGAGGTATTCTACAAATGCTAGTGGTCACTTCAGTTGAGTCCAGATGACAGGCTAATCAGCCGGTCGTCGTGTTCGTGGTCGGAGTAGCAGCGGCCGTCCTGGCGCAGAAGGAAATGAAGTCTCTGACTCGGTCTCTGACACGCCACGTCAAGTCACACGGTCACCGACTTTCTGGGACCCATTTCCCCGAAACCAAATGGTTAGAGCGTCGGCCCGGAGTGCGGAAGGTCGCGGGTTTGATCCCTGGTCGCGTCATGCCAACAGGACTTTAAAAGATGGTAGCCTATTTGTCGTTGCCCTGCTTGGCGTGCAGCATTAAAGGGGTAAAACAAGGAGTGGTTGGCTCGAAGTCAGTATATACTGTGTCTGAGTTGGGTATACATGTTCTATCTGCAGCAAGATATTCCAGCAAGATATTCCAAGAAACTTGTGCAAATCCAGATTAGTCAAGCAAGCAAACAAACCATGGCATGAAGGGAGGGTGGGGGTGTGGGGGTGTGTGTGGGGGGGGGGGGATCTTGAAAGTAGATTTAACCCCAAATCAATCGGCCAGCCAACCCAAAAACAAACCTTATGTCTATTTTCGGTTGGTTCAATATTTCTACTGTGAATATATAGAATACCAATACATGAAATGTTACAGAATATGCCGATGTGTATATTCAAGCCAAATATGAGAGACATAACGGCGTAATCGCATTGTATATGTCTTATAGACAACCACATGGCTGGAAGAACTGTCAGCATACCAAATCCTACAGAATGTGCACATATGCAAATTAAAGCGAAAACCTAACTAACATTTTAGCTGTTGGGTTTTGAAGGCAACTCTATGGCAGGACGATTAAAGGGATCATCGTCGTCCTTCTAGAACACCTCTATGTAATGCACGATAACAACACCACTCTAAGTCTTATCAGATGTTCCCCGGACAGAACACCATACAACTAAGTCAAGACATCCAGCCAGCAAATGTTACAATCAAATATCGCTCCATCATCATACATTTAGAGGCCATGATCTTCTATCTAACGCAGCTATTCGCCCTGATTGATGGCGTACGATCATCTGACCCTTAACGTTCACCGTAAATATACGTGAACACAGAGAAACAATAATCTACGATCTAGACTAATGCTAGTTAATAACATGTTTAGAAGGCAACTGCTGGGTTTGTGAAAAACAACGTCGTGTTGGAATGTGAGTCGTGTCGCCGGAAGAGCCCGTACAAGGACACGTGCTGGCTGAGGACTGAAGGTGACGGGGTGGACACTTCAGGATATGCTGGTCAAAGGAATACAACAGGAAGCAGGGTGGCACAAACACATGGTGAAAGTAAGTCACAACTGTGTTCGCATGATCGGCGCCTGGGCCTCTGAATTATTGATAACAACGCCGGATTCGGCCAGGGAGATGTCATTGAACAAGAGGCACAGGCGGTAGGCTGGTATGATATGGAGTGAAGGAATCAGCGAAGTGCCGTTAAATGATCGATCCCTCATCACTACTTGCGAGCTACAGTGGCGCTAGGAACGTGCCGCAGGGTCCAGACCAGTAGAGGGCGCTCTGCCAGTGTTTTGTGAATACTACTGCAGACGTCCGACCATTGTTTATCGGCATGACTCCGGACCTCGATACAATGATCCGGGAATAGGTAGTCAAACACCAGAAGCTTCGCCTCCTTTAAGCATTTAATTAACCCGGGCATCACTGGCCAGATGGATAATGGTATTTAGGGCACTGCTTTGATTTTTCTCTCCTAGGTGACAGAAATACCCCAATTTGAATATCAATTACGCAATTAGAAGTTTGTGATATTGTAGCACACGTTCAGTAAATGTTGGATTTTGCGTGCAATCTTTTTCTGACAGAATTGTGAAGGTGGGAAAAAACAAATTGGGAGCAACGTGTTATTTTGTTATGTTGGTATTTGGACTTCATCAATGTCGTTAGGATATCTGGAAGTATTGGGCTATTAACGGAAGTCAGTCTATTGCGTAGTGTTTAACACATGGCCAGTATCATTAAATGTACGTAACTATAAATGCTATATTATATTCATTATAAACTGACTTCTAATAGTCGTGAGGCAGAAGGCTGAACCAGGAATGCTGTTTATTATTTTGACTTTTTAAATTATTTTCTTTTGGTGGTGTCTAATAACTTGAGTGTTAAATTTCTGTAACAGATATTTGATAAAACAATACACAATACGGTTCCCACTTTGCGAAGTCATACCATACATTAATACACTGCCATGTCACCTTTCTGCTATTCAAATTTATAAAATATAATAACATATTTATTAGCCACACGTGACACAAAAAAAAAATCATAAGAACGGAAATGCAACGCTTAATGCTAGGCAGTAATTATGTTTGACATGCGCACTGGTACGAATGAAAACATTGCATCGATCCTTCCTTTTGTACTGCCATTGCTGACAATATTGTTTTAAATAGCATGCTGTAATATATCATATTTATGGCTCTTTACCAGCTCTTCGCGTTATCAGGATTATAAAACATGTTGTAACTGTGATAGCGGGACACTGGTAAACTTTCGCTTTTACTGTTTACGATCGATAACGATTGCGACATATTTTACAGTCTAGGAATGTCCACATGAAAGTTAGCTTGCTTCGCCAGACAGATAGCCAACTAATTGATTACTTATCAATAACATTAATGTTATCTTATGCTTATAGATTTCATCTTCCATTCCGAACGCCATGACGTTTTGATCTCAGTAGGAATGGAGTGTCATTGGGCAATACTCTGTCTTTACTTTGGACATTTACTCAGTTTCCTGAATAATTCGTTACACAAAGTGATGGAATGCTAGGGAACATGTCAGGCATCTAGTAAACATCTGATGATGTCTCCTGGGCCTGTCAATGCCACCTAATGATGCTGGATGGACGACATGAATGCAGGTACAGCGAGATGTTTCAGACGATGACGAGCGAGCATTGGTAGAAAGTTCGTGTTTCCGGTTAGTATATACACGTAGTCTGCCCGTCATAGATGTCGCTGTATGATGAATCTGAGCTGACGAGGGAATGTTTGTATAATGTAAGAGAGACACCAACTTAAACTTCCACCATACTATATCACTCATACGTCACGGCGACAACCAGACACACTACTATCACGAGCTGTCTTCTGAAATACTTCCAGTGTCGCCTGAATTCGTCCAGTTCATCCTATCAGATGATGTTCAGAAGACTATCACGGGCGATTATTCAGCGTTATATCCTGGGTATCGTTTCTCGAAGCTCTCTTATCCACTATGAGACCATAGCGTTCTCGTAAGTGCACGCGTGCCATGTATTTGT
>JAULBP010090928.1:0-21526 GCA_032355345.1 Lepetodrilus pustulosus | reverse complement strand
TTAAGGGGAACACCGATGATACGTTTGATGTTCGTCTCAGTAAAGTGGCATTTTGGGAGCGTTTATCAAGGTTTAAAACGAATGCGGTGATTAGGATTAATCAAGTCGTAAAGGGTATTGGAAGGCAACTCGTGGGTGCAAAGCTTTGTTTCGATCATCTGAAGAAAAGACGCAGAAGAATCGTTGAGTTTATCGGTGAAATCGGCAGCGCAGAGTCTTCAAAATGTTATCGAGTGATCGGGTTTTGGAATGCAGCGGATAAACAATATCGACTAAATACATGACTAAATTTCTGTGTATCAATAACCGCAAAGAGATTACCGAACGTATCATGGGAGGGAATCCCGTTTTCTAGATTGAACAATTGAATAAACCACTCTCGTTTGGCTTTGCCAAAGGTTTCAATAGCCACCCAGTTATCAGCACCACAAATAGTGATGAAGAAAATATCAGATAGGCGATGCTTTTATGCCGATTGATGCGAGGATCTTCAATATGAGAAAAGTGGTGAATCAGCGAAGCTGTGGGATAGGCTTTCATTTTAATCAAAAGATTAAATCTATTACTTCATCTTGTTTGTGATTTCAAGGTGTTTTTAATGCGATCGCCATGGCCAGTACTTACAATACCCTGATGATGAGGGAAGGATCTGTCATGCTATTATTATTCTCCTATCGTGTTTGCAGTAATGGCATACTATACGTAGGAAAAAATGATTTAGATTAACCGACACGCTCCCAAATAGTTTTGATGTACACGCTTTAACAACTTGGCTTTATCCGATGCTAGAGCAAATCCGAAAAAACTCCTTGGCCGTTATTAGCCTTTGTGTAGCGCTATCTGCACTGAGTTACAACACTTGGCGAAATGAGCTGACCGAACACAATCGCAATATACGCCAGGCAGGCTTTGAGATGCTGCTCCACGTAGGTGAACTTCAGCGCATCGCCTATCTCGCTCATTACGATAAAGATCAGGATAGAGGGAACCCACGCAGTGGTTGGGTGGAAGTCCTGGTTTTACGCGATCTCAGCGAGTTAATGCCACCCCCTGGAACAATCCAAGCACAACGGTTATTTATCGCATGGAGAGATCACTGGAAAGCATTAGGAGAGGATGAATCGAATATCGCAAACATCGACAATGCACTCAATGATCTTCGCAAAAGTATCATAGAAATCATGCACCAACTGGAGTAACCATACGCATTCTACTACTCCAGTGAACCATTTAGCTGTTTTCTACTCAAAATGGATACATTGATTTTGAGTAGAAAACAGCTATTCAAGCAATCACTGAAAATTAATATTATAAACAACAAAAGCTTAGAGGAGACCAATAATGAACGATAAAATACTCTCGCGCCTGCGAGCTAGCCTTGTGGGGTTACTATTCCTAATATCTATCCCCGCCCACGCATTACCTCAATACAGATCCCTTGATATTCACGCATTGCTGAGCAATGCAAAAGACAGTCATGCTGAAGCCATCAATACACAGGGACATATCTCAGGTTCTTTTACTACCACCGATCAAAAAAACAAAATATTTATCTATCGCCCCGAATTAGGCATGGAAGAAATCGATACGGTTGGGAATGAAAATGCGGGCATCAGTGATATGAATGACAGCGATCAGTTTGTCGGCTATTGGGGGGGAGAATACAATACGAATACGGGCTACTTTATTTACCGAAACGGCTGGGTTGACCCCGCACCCCTGGTGAGTGTTAAAAGGATCAATAATAGCGGCGACGTACTCGGCATTATCAGTCACACGAGAGGAGCACTGTCCCAATCTCCTGCCATTCTCAAACAAGACGGGAACGTAGTAAACCTATTAGCCAGTGCCATCGATTGTGACCAAGCAGTTAGCGGGAACTGTGATGCTGACAACCGCTTTGATTTTGATTACTGGACATCTGTGAGCGTTCTCGATATGAACGATTCGGGTCAAGTTTTATTTTATACCTCTAAAAGGCTGGACACGCCTCAAAAGCATTTCCACGTTTACCTTTACACCCCAGGAAAAGGTATTAAGCTCATTCGCTCCCACAAACTGAGCTGGCGCTATTTAAGTCGTACATCTGGTGCAATTAATAATACCGGAGTGATTGCCATTAGCTACGTCAGCGGGCGCAGAAGCCAAAGAACATTTATCTACTCCACTGACTGCACGGAGCAAACACCCACAACCATCTTCAATCAACAAGGCCGAAAAAGGAGCCTTAATGCCCGATACCTCAATGATTCAAACGTATTAGGCAGCAAGTATGACATCACTTTCTCCCTAACAGACCTGGCTCAACGCTCTAAAACCAAAGACCTTCTCGCCAGTCTCTTTGGCAATGTCCCTAGTTACTCGCTGTATATCAGTGTTTACGATATCAACAATGCAAATGTACTGGCCGGTGACCATACGATTGATAGCACCACAAAAGCTACTGCGTTTTACCCGGCGACCAGTGGTCATCAAAATATCACGATCGATGGCATATTTTCAGACTGGAGCAGCGCCCAATCATTTAGTGACAGCACAACGGATGGCGCAACGGTAAACTGGGAGACAGTCTGGACTCACAACGACGAAAATAACGTGTCTTTTTCCTATAAAAACACCACCAATATTCTTCCAGAAAACCTCTACCTGTGGAATATTTACCTTGATACCGACCACAATTCGGCAACCGGTTATAACTTCACCCTACTCGGTGCTGACACATTGCTACAAGGGAAAAATCTCTATCAATATACCGGTAGCGGAACAAACTGGTCATGGAACTATGTTGGAGATGCAAGCTTCGCTGTACAAGGTGCAAGGGCAGAGCTTTCAATTCAAAAATCTATCGTGGGAATGCCCGCCAATACTCGCAACTACCGCGCACTTTTTTATGGCACTAACATTGATGGTAGCAACCTAGACTATTTGCTCATCGATCAAAACGGCACAGGAGGCAGCGTTATCATGGAGGAAATTACCGTCCCCGGCGCATAGTAAAAACACATACAGTTGGGGCGGTTCTTCGCAACCGCCCCGGCTAATACGCCTCCAATGGCTGCTTTGCTAACCGGAGCATGTAGCCATGATCTACCGCATTTTATCTACAAGCTGTATGCTTGCACGATACGGCTCTTTTGACTCAACCCAAGATAACAATGCTCCGGCTAACGCTGCTACGATCAACCATACTCCCTATTGTTTTACTCCTGACCGGTTGCGCTGGGTTAGGTCAAAAACCTGCGTCCTACCCCTCAATGCCCGTCAGCCGACAAACCTGGATAGCCGACCTTGGCGTTCCTGAACTCACTCCGCTAATCATGGAGGCATTACAAAATAACCCGAGTTTACAAGCCTCAATGGCGAGAGTGGTTGCGGCCCGAGCGCGCGCAGGCATCAGTGGCGCGGCGTTAATGCCCAGTGTTCAAGGTCAGTTTGCAGCAGACCGCAGTCGCAGCTTGTTTCGTGAACTTAGGCGTACCGAAAACCGCTTTAACCTCGGTGTAGACATCAGTTGGGAAGCTGATTTGTGGCAACGTGCCAGCCACCGCAAACAAGCTGCTATTGCCGATGCAAAAGCTAGCCATGAAGATTTTTATGCCGCCCAATTACTGCTTGCCGCCGATATCGCAAAGGCATGGTTTAATGCCATAGAATCAAAAGCACAAAAGCAGGTCGCCACACACCGTGTCGATAGCTTTACGAATACACTCAAGGTGATTTTAGCGCGCTATCGCGCTGGTATAGGAGAAGCGTTGGACGTTCATTTGGCACGAGAAAATCTGGCTACAGCACAAGCCAGACTCGCGGCCCAGACACAAAAACTGGATGCCAGTAAACGCAGACTTGAAGCATTGATCGGTCGCTATCCCAATGCAACACTCAAACTGGACAACCCACTCCCCTCACTCAAAATAGCCGTACCAGAGGGACTGGTCTCCACCCTTGTGCAACGCCGCCCCGATGTTCGAGTGGCCGAACAACGCCTACGTGCTAGCACCGAGCGACTACGTGATAACGAAGCAAATCTATTACCTGGACTGCGATTGACCACCAGCGGTGGCACTGCGAGTAGTGCATTAAAAAACCTGCTTGACTGGGACAACCTAATTTGGAGCATAGGTGCCAGCTTAATTCAGCCGATTTACCAGGGCGGACGCTTAAAAGCCGAACGCGTACTGGCCTTAGCGAACAACCGTGAAGCCATGGCCAATTTTGGCCAAACTATCAACACTGCTTTTAGAGAAATTGAAACGACCCTTGCGGCTGAACCACTGCTCGTTCAACAAGAAACCCATCAAGCCACGGCCTATTCAGAATCCCAACATGCGGCAGACCTTGCGTTGTCACAATATGCTTCTGGCCTAACCGAAGTCATTACCTTGCTTGACACCCAACGCCGCAGCTTTAACGTTGAAAGTACGTTGCTGGAAACTCGTTTGGCCCGACTCATTAACCGCATTGATTTACACCTTGCTCTGGGCGGTGGATTTAACGCCGAACAACCCAGAAGGGATTCAGCACAAAAGGCATCTCCCTGATAGAGTACAGCTATTCCTGCCCATCCTCATATGCCCTCAACACCGCCCCAATAAAACGTAAAAACGTAACAATACCTCTCGGGCTTTCTTTTGAGTGCAATACCCGCAATGGAAGATCCAATGAAAAAATTACAGAGTTTTCAATTAAAAGGTTAAGTCTGTTACCTCATCTTGCTTGTGATTTTAAGGTGTTTTTAATGCGACTGCCCTAGGTTTGATACTCTTTGTTGTTGGCAACCCCCCCCCTATTCCTGGGAGAGGCGTCCTCCCCCCACCCCAGGAATAGGGGGTTTCGAGGGAAACCGGTATTGCCTATAGTGTTCTCGCCGGTTTGGGGAGACGGCAAGTTTGCTCCTTTAAGAACAGCTCTTCTAATAAGGAGTCAATAATTTCTCCCGTAATGTTAGTTTCAATGGAGATCAATGTACTATGAAAAAAGTAACTTTATTAGGTGGTTTAATGGCAGTTGCAATGTCTTCTGCTCCTGTAATGGCGGGTGACTTCTATGCGTTGTCCGTACTACAAGCGACTCCTGCTCCCATGCAAGATTCGGAATTAGCCACCACTGAGGGATGAGCATATTGTGATAGCACTGGTGGTTCAAACTCTGCTGTAAATGGTGGAATGGCTGCCGGAGGTGTTTCTTTGTGTGGTGACCTCGGTAGCGGTATCCCTGCAAGTTTTGCAGTTTCCAATGAGCTGCCTGTAACCGGCGCGAACTTTCTACAGGTTACTGGTGGGAGCTAAAATAGCTACCGTATAAAGGACAGCAGGGGGAAAAGGAATAGTCCCGCCGGATTGAGCTGGCGGGGCGCGGGTCTTGAGTTTCATGTGCAGAAAATTTCTGCTCTATCGATTGGAGAACTTTTATAGCTCACCTATTTGTAGTAGCAACTACCTCCGCATTTATTGAACAGCCGCTCAGTTGGGTTCTTTACATGCGTTTTGGATAATTTGTTGGGAAATATGGATTGTATGCCCAGGTTCTGGCACGTCTTAGGTTGCTTATCTATTTTACTTCTTTCCATAAGCGATGTGAGTATGGCCGAAGATATGTCCTCAATGGTTGTAGATAATGTCAAGCCGTCTCTTGTAGAGCGGCATACCTTAAAAGAACTTCGCAATCGGAGTGTCGTTAAACAACAACTGGACTATTCGTGTGGTGCAGCGGCCTTGGGTACTCTCATGATTTATTATTTTGGCGAAAAGACTTCAGAGAAGGAAATACTTAATCTACTCAATATACGGCTTAAAAAACTCACAAAAAAAGAAATTTCACGTAAAAAAAGGGTTGGGTTTTCTCTCTTAGATCTAAAATATGTAGCAAAACGAAAAGGGTATGAGGCAGCCGGCTTTCCGTTAACCTTAGAGCAGCTTAAAAAACTTGCGGCTCCTGTTATTGTCTATATTTTACCGCAAGGTTATCACCACTTTGCTGTATTACGTGGCATTGCTGGAGGTCGAGTCTTTCTGGCAGACCCTGATCGGGGTAATTTAAGCATGAGTGTTGACCGTTTCTCAAAAGAGTACGGAGGTATCGCCTTTGTTCTTGGTAAAGAGGGGGAGGAGCGTATTACCCACTATCCTCTGGCGCTAGGTCAGCTTGGTGATTATGTACGACCGGATTGGCGTAGGCGAGTATTTACTGGAAGTGATTTTGGCGCATATACCGCTAGCTTGGTACTACGGGCGCGGGCGAGGCCACTCCATTAGCCGTTCGTATCGTTCGTACAATGGTATAGAAAACTCACTACACAACTGAAGTACGGAAGATAGCCATCTCATACCGAATAATAAAGAAAGATGAAAATTCAATCAGGAATATCTTTCAGGCTCCAATGTTACTGAGAATTAATAAAGAAGTATCTCTAGGTGTGGTTTAAACTCAGGAGTTTTCTCATTGCTACAAACTAAAATCAGCCCTTTATTAGTTGCCCCTAAAAGCAGCAATTACTTGCTTAAAGGTGTGTGCATCATCGTGATAATTTTTTGTTCTTCGGCATCAGTAGCAGATAAGGCACAGCAAATTACTGAGGCTGAATCAGCTCGAAATCAGAACCTTCAGGCAATGATAGAAAAAGGCCGTGTGGTTAAGATTGAGAAGGCTACGGGAAGTTCTCAGATTTTCGTACCCATTAAAAACCAAGATTTTCACCCACCCTCAGTTAGCACGAAAGAATCTCAGCGAGAAAATTGCGATACAAAGGACATATATGTCTCCAAGGATGAGTATGAAAAACTCAAGCGTGAGGTCAACGCTCTTAGAGATCAAATTCATTCGCAGAGAACTGGAGATGTGTTACCCGAACAAGAAGATTCTCTGAATTCATCGAGTGTTGAAAAAGGGGAGGGCTTGCAAACCGAAGATAATTTTGATGTGGCTGAAGGGAACCGACAAGTAGAGGCTGAGGCCTCAAGAAGGGAGTTAGATACTTTTTTACGGGGGAAAAAGGTGTTGTTTAAACGCGGGGAGCTTGCGCTCGAATATCATCTAGGTTACTCCGAGGATATTACTCATAATATCTGTTTGGATGCTGACTTTGGTGATAGCTATTGTCCGGAAGGAAGCGTGATAGCTCCTAAGTTTATAAATCACTCCATCGATACAAGCCTTCTTATGCGTTATGGTCTAACCGATCATCTGGAACTAGATCTGACCATTCCTTACAGTTACATCGAACAAAAACAAGACTTCAGGCCTTTTAAGGTTCCAACTTCGTTACGCCGTACAGAAAATTCTGGGATGGGGGACATTGGCTTGGCTATTCGGTATACGGCATGGACGGAGAGTGGGAATATTCCCAATATCACGTTAAGTATGAATGCCAAATCAACAACGGGAAAAGAGAGCAGTCTAAGTCAGGATGGGGGTAACCAGAGTCCTGGGCTGGGTACCGGGTTTTGGAATGTTGGGGCTGGAATCTCGCTAGTAAAAACGATTGATCCAGTGGTTTTTTTCGGTTTACTTGGATACACCACCACTTTAGAAAAGAATGGAATCGAGCCAGGAGATCAAATTCCTTACTCATTTGGTACGGGATTTTCAATGAATGATAAGGTCAGTTTTTCGACTTCTTTGTCCGGTAATGCGGTGAGGAGAACCAAGTTTAACGGACGGGAGATTGCTGGGTCGTCTAAAAATATCAACACTCTTCAACTTGGTTTTACTGTCCAATTGTCTAAACGTTTGTTCATTGAACCTTATGTAGGCTTTGGACTCAATGAGGAAGCTAGCGATTTTGTTCTAGGATTCAACCTGCCATATCGATTTGAGAGGCTGTTTCCTTTGCCATTCTTACCTAACTAAGTATTGGTTAGCAAGGCGGCGGTTCACGCCAAAGGATTTCTGCATTACTGATTCACTGCCTATTGCTGAGTAGCATCAAAAAGAGTCCTTAACGAGAACCTATGAATGCGAGAAGTATCTATGCGCTAGTGGCCCTGCAGAAACATAGGAGGAAGGCGACCGCTTTGGTTCAGGCCCGGTTGAATTTTAATACTACTTTTTTTCTGGGGAATGCGGAAATAGCGATATTTACGACCAGAGAGCCCCTCAAGAGTTGGTATCGCCACGCTCTTGGAATCGAAAATGACAACACCGACTGGCCTATCCGCATGTGGTAAATAGCCTGAGCCATGAGGTTGATTGGGGATCTGTATAAAACGCAAGGCTGAGACAGGCAAAGCATTTGCCATCGAAAAATTCGCAAAATTTATTGTCGATGCACTTCGGTCAGAAGATAGGCAAAATCCTTTGTTGTCAGCTTGGGTGGCACCCGATCCCTTGGCCGTTACGCACTTATTATTCGGTTCAGGAATACTCTGGGATTTGTTTGCTGGATTTTCGTTTCCAAACACGGCTTGTAGAGACTGCATATTCGAGATCGATAAAGTATTAGCGAGTGAAAAATTTGCACTCCCTTTTGTTAGTGTGCTGAGGTCAGAGGTTAGGCAACTGCCCCCGGCGCTCACGGTAGTTGCCGTTGATCCTTTGGATGAGATACATTCAACTGCTGTTGGTGTATCGGTATCCGGATGTCTATTATTGGAGGTACCGTTATTTCCAAATGATACTTGTAGAAAATGTATCTCTTTCACAGGCAAACTATTGGCGACCGAAAAATTTGCAACACCGGCTGTTGATGTACTCAGGTCAGAAGCCAAGCAAAACCCTCCAGCATTTCCAGGAGTGGCAGTCGAGCCATTTTTTGATATGCATGTTGTTGCGCTATTAATATTGCCATTTTCAGACTCTGCCAATGAATGGGTGGTCGCGAACGTAACCTGAAGGAATTGCAAGCCTGCTACGGGTAGCCCGTTGGCAACCGAAAAAGCCGCTAAATTATCACCCGTAAGATCCGCAGCGAGGCAAAAACCACCCAGATCTTCTGCAGCGGCGTTTGAGCCACCTGCTGATGTACACACAGTCTTCATTGGTGTTTCGTTATTCTTTAGCTCACTGGATCCAACAAGAACACTGCCATCTCTTAAAGTAACTTGCAGGAACTGCAAGCTTGTTACGGGCGTTTCATTAGCGACCGCAAAACTCGCAAAATTAGCAGTGGATATATTGAGGTCAGAAGCGATGCAAAACCCACCGATACTCCCGGTAGCCGCATTAGACCCGCTACCTGATAAGCACATTGTTTCTTGTTGTGTGTCAGTTAAAGATGTTTTTTCTCGTCTGCCTACTAGAGCGCGGAAATTTGTGGCTAAAGATGCAGTTCTTCGACTTGCTGCAAGTCCATTTGACTCTATTTTAAGGCAAGAAATTCCGTTAGAGCCACCTTCACAATTAACAGAACTAGAATTAGGCACTTGGAAATCAAGCTCTATTGTTTTTGCTTGCCCAGGTAGGATTACCAATAATAGAATTGAAGCGGCTAAGGTATAAGCGACTGTCTTTAGTGTCATGAGGCAGGCCAATTTAAAATTAAGAAGAATAACAGTTCTCTTAGGATATCATATTTAATTTGACCAGAACAAAATTAGCTTGCATCCAAGATCTAGTATTTTTCATTTTTAAAAGTAAAAAGACAGATAGAAATATCACCACCTTCTCTATAGCTATTTAATTCAATCTAGGTAAACCACCGCCTCAGGGAGTGAGGAACGAACGGATGTGGCCATGGCATGAAGTGTAACCTAACAGGCCGCGTCATGAACCGTTTTTGATCGAATTTGAGGCGTCATTAGCGCCTTATCTTTAATGGATAGTTACACAGAATTAGTTACAGGCGCTTCATTATTTTGGCTTTGATGTCACGGCCGCTTGTTAGCTGTATATTTTTTGCTTACGTTCTAGAATCCAGCACCTAGGGTTGTTTTCAAACCCGATATGCTCATAATATGAATTTGCAGAAGGCGCTGCTAGCAATATTAGATTGCATTTCGGGCCAAGTTGCTTTTGTGTGATAATTTGTAGTTCTTTTCCAATGCCTTTGGTTTGATACTTTTTGGCAACAGCCAAATCAGAGAGATAACAAGCATAGTAAAAATCACTTATTGAACGAGCAATACCAATTAACTTATTACCCTCCCATGCTGAGATAACGAGATTGCTATTTTTTAATGCACCTTCCATGCATTCGCGATCTTCAATAGGTCTTCGTTTTCCCAGAGATGAACAACGAAGCAGCTCTATAAATTGGCTAGTTGATACTGAGGTATTTATTTTGTATTCAATGTCCATTTGTTCTCTACTAGATTTTCAAGCCTCTATATTATGAGTTGTTATAACTAAATTTCATTGCCTTTGACAACGGAACAGAGCCTCTTTTTTGCAGTTGTTCAATGACTTTTTCTCTATCGTTCTCCGAACGATTCTGACTGAGCTTGTATTTACATTGTATTTCGGTGATTTTTATTTCAATGCCAACAATTGCATTTAGCATTGACTCTTTATACTCAGGAACCCACGGAGATTCAAAGGATGATTCATATGTCGCCGTGAGTTTGTTGACAATGTTTTTTAGCCTTCCAGCTTCAGTAATTAATTCAGCTATTCCATAAACATGAACTGCCTGATAGTTCCAGGTTGGCACGCCCGGTGAGTCATACCACGATGGTGAAATATAACCATGAGGGCCTTGAAATGTTATAAGAACCTCTTGTCTTTCTATGTTTTTCCATTGGGGGTTTCTCCGTGCGATATGGCATATGAGAGATCCCTTTTCCTCTTTATGGTAGAACGGAATATGTGAGGAAAATAACTTTCCATCAATCGTAGATACTAACTGAGCAAAGGCATTGTTTTTTATAAAGGCCAGGGCTTTTTCTCTATCAGTTACTTCAAAATGTTTAGGTATGTACATACTTCATGCTTTCCTTGAGTTATAACGACAAAGCCGATGGGCGCGGTGTTTTATGTCGCGTTCCTCTTAAGCACCTTGTGTACGCCTAGCATGGACGTGAACTAATGTGTGAAAGTCCTCTGTAGGAGGCCTTATATTATCCATCGAACTGGATGATAACTACTAGCTGGTGGCAACTGCAAATCTGCGAGGAAATGAGAGAAGGGTAGATAGTTTGCTCTTGCCAATAAAGGAGCAGCGGGTATTGATGAGATAAGCATGATGAGTTCCTTATTGACTGCATGGATAGAACATTCCGGCATCGCCAATAATCTTATGGATACCTTGATGGTGCAATTTGTCGAGCGCAGAAATATCAAAGCCGTCATTATGCTACTTGTCTTACGGGCTAATTGGTGGAATGAATGTTGGTTTGAACGGTTAAGAGGAAGGTAGGATGGGGAAGCGTAGTACTATCCTCTGTATGTGGCAAAAATTCTTAGTAGAGTAGGATTACCAATTTTGAGGGGTATTTTCAAACGTGAAGGGTACATTCATCGTTAACTAATCCTGAAGATTTTAAGTATCTCAGGCAAAAATATCTACCATCCCGTTTCCCGTTATGCTCATTCTCTGCTGTGGGTATATGAGTTCAGTATTTTCGCGTGTGGCTTCAAGTTCAGGGTCTTCTGATGATGTTATCCATTCAGAATGTCTCTGTGTTTGACTTTCTGTGTTTCCACTGCCTGATTGTTGGCCAGAAACGTCCACATTGACGGAGTTATAATTATTACCGGTCAGTATTTCTTTAAGACGGGGCAAGGCATTTTCCAATGTTTCGCGGGTTACGGCATGGTGAGCATTAATATTTAGGGTCAGTTGATCTTGCTTAATGGACATTTTTATTTCTATAGGGCCGAGTTCTGCAGGCGAAATTTTAATATTGGCCGTTTGAATATTTTCGCTGTTCATCCAGCTTACGTTATTTGCGAAAGACTGTTCCCACCCCGGACGATCGAGATTTAAAGCGGGTAGGGGCGTGGTTTGAGTATTATTTATCATTTGTACGGAGGGTCTAAGGGGTGATGACTGTATATCACCAAGTTTTATCCCTGTTTCATTTCCTATCGTACTGTCTGAGATACCGTTTGATTGAATATCTGCAAACTCTTTGATTAAGCTGCGTACGATTGGGGTTTGAATGGGCATTTCAGATTTAGGTGCTTCTTTGAATAGTAGGTCAGGGGTAGAGTCTTCTGAAAAATCCTCAATGTCGGCTAGGTGGGTATTCTGGGAAGGTGATTTGACCAATGATAGTTTGTCGGTTACGGTATTCTTTAATGCTTCTTTTGATGTTTTCCCTTCTGTATTCTTAACCTGTCCTGGGTTCGTTATTTGTTGGAGATCAGTTGCGATAATGGGTGTTGCCGGATCAACTGGGATGGATTCTGCTTCTATATCAGTGCTTGGAGGTGCCTTTATATCGGCGGGGGCACTCGTTATTAGGGTGGTATTTCCTTCCATTATTTCAGGATTTTGTACAAGCGGAACTACATTATCGTGTATTGGGGTGTAAGGAATAATTAGGTCATTCTTGGAATTCTGATCTTGCATCGGTATTGTAATAGCATGATTGATATTTTCTGCTGCAGGAGATGTTTCTATTGGTTCAATAGCGGTTAATATATCCTGTGTTAATACAGTGGCTCCTTCGTCTTTCTTCATGTTTTCTTTTGGCCGTTTATCGTCTTCCTTAGGAGAGGACTTGCCGCTGGCTACAGGAGAATGTTCATCGTCTCCCTTTTCCTCTGTACTGTGCTCGGAGGAAGATTCATTGGATAATACTTTGGAAAATGATTGTGGTTTTGAGGTATGTGACTCCGCTTTGTCCACGGTTTTAGGTGTGTCAGAGGGGGGAGGGGCAATGTGTATAGCTGCCATATCAAGTTGTATATTTTCCACGCACGTTCCTTGTTTCGCTTTTGTCTTGTCAGTATTAGTGCAAGTTATAGGCCGTAAAGGTTTAATAAATGTGAGCCTCGTCGGTTTTGAGGTGTGTTAACGCCCCTAGCGTTTTTGGCGTGTTGCGTAGGCATCCAAGTCTATTTGCAATTGCCGGTCTTCTTGTTTTTCTTGTTGGATCTGATGTTTTTGCAAAATTTTTTCTATCCCTTTACGCTGTGATTTTGTTTTTTGCCAACGTTGAGAGACATCTCCAATGTCTTTTTCCAACTCGGGTAACAGAGCCTCTTGCTGAGTAACCGCAGAGCTTATCTTTGCAAGAAAATCTTGCCGATTCTGTAACAGGGGGATATCAATATTATTTAGGTTATCGCCCATATATTCTTTAGAGTACTGTTGTAATTGAGTGATTTGTTGTTGAGCATTGGTTCTTTTTCGTAGGGAATCAGAGAGGGTTTTTGCTGCGTCTTCCTCCTGTTTTATAATAAATCCGAGGATGATTTTTAAGCGGTTGTGTTTATTCATGATGGAAGGACTGTTTTAAGCCCCTGTGTGCTTTCTTTAAATCCTACTGCCTCGGTTAGGTTTTGGCGTAGGAAACGGGTTAGCTGTGGATAAGCTTGGATAGCGTTGTCCAACTCAGGATTGGAACCTGCTTGGTAGATGCCTACACTGATTAAGTCTTCGTTTTGTCGATATAGGCTATAGAGTGTGCGAAACGAGCGGGCTAATTGCAGATGATCGGGTGTTGCAATCGTGTTCATGAGTCGGCTGATAGATGCTTCGATATCGATGGCAGGGAAGTGCCCGGTATCTGCAAGTGCGCGTGACAATACAATGTGACCGTCAAGCACTGCTCGTGCAGAATCGACTACTGGGTAATTTTGGTCATCGCCTTCGGCCAGTACGGTATAGATCGCGGTAATGGAACCTTCATGATGATGTGAATTTCCGGCCCTTTCGACCAATTGAGGCAATTTAGCAAAGACGGAAGGTGGGTAGCCCTTCGTGGCTGGGGGTTCACCAATGGACAATGCGATCTCGCGCTGGGCCTGTGCATAGCGCGTCAATGAGTCGATCAGTAGTAATACATTTTTTCCTCTATCCCGTTAATATTCTGCGATACTGGTGGCGACCATCGCACCATGCAATCTCTTTAAAGGCGGATTATCGGCAGGAACGGCAACCACGATGGCACGAGCTAATCCCTCGGGTCCTAGAGTCTCGTGCACAAATTCATTCACCTCACGACCGCGTTCGCCAATTAATCCTACAACCACAATATCTGCCTGGGTATAGCGAGTCATCATTCCGAGCAAGACACTTTTACCTACACCGCTGCCTGCAAATAGGCCAAGACGTTGTCCGCGGCCAATGGTGAGTAGGCTATTAATGGCTCGTACGCCAACGTCTAAAGGTTGGTCGATAGGTGCGCGAGCCAGCGGATTGATTGGTGGAGCGGTTAACGCCTGTCGCTCTTTTGTGCGGATGGGGCCGAGATCGTCAAGTGGTTTTCCATTGGCATCAATAACGCGACCTAGCAGCGCATTACCAACGGGAACTTCCAGTTGTCGTCCAGTGGGAATAACGCGTGCACCGGGCAGAATACCCTGAATACTTCCGGTGGGCATGAGGAAGGTGCGGCCTTCTTCAAAGCCAACTACTTCACACTCGACGGGTGTGTTTAATCCGGAACGAACGACACAGCGTGAACCGATAGCAGCCATACAGCCAACTGCTTCTAATGTGAGCCCCGTCATGCGGGTTAGCCTGCCTTCGACGATGAGTTTTGGCGGTGAAAGGTTTTCTTTCTGCTGCGCGAGCAGGTTTGTCCAATAATGAGGAGGGATGGGGGGTATTGCTGTTTGGGTCACTGGGATTTATTGTCGCTAGGAGGCTCTGGGTCGTATTGGCGATGACCACCCATCATTTCAACCGCCATTCTCGCGATCATGGCATCAATGCTGGCATCAATGAAGGCGCTTTCGGAGTGAATTTGGCAGTCACCTTGTGGAACTGCAGGATCGTCGATAATATCCCAGTGATGTTTGGTTTTATGTTCGTGGAGTGCTCCTCGAATCGTATGGGCATCATCCGGATGCAGGTGTACGGTGATTTCGCGATGATTGGTGGGTAATTGTTTGATCGCTTCACGAATAATTCCAATAAGATGCTGTGGTTGTGTTTTAATTTCACGTCGTAAGATTTGTTTTGCGATGCCTAATGAAAGCTCTAGTAATTCTTGCTCTACTTCATCTAATGTAGCTTGCAGTGGTTGTTGCAGAAAATTGAGAACCGAAGAGAGTTGTTTGGCTATTTTAGAGGCCTCTTTGTTTGCCGCTTGTTGGCCTTCTATTTGACCTTTAGAAAATCCCTTTTCGTAGCCTTCTTTAAAACCTTCACTTTCAGCATTCTTTTTTGCGGTAACAATGTCTAATTCTGGAGGGAGGTTGGTGTCAGGAATCAATTCGCCCTTTCGTCTTGGCATGGCGTTGTTCATATCGGGAATGCGCCAGCGTTGAGCATGTTCTGCACTTTTCCCTGAAATAATCTTAGACAAAGTCATCACCTTTACCGCCTAATGCTATTTGGCCTTCATCGGCTAGGCGTTGGGCAATGGCCATAATCTCTTTTTGTGCTTCTTCGACATCTTTTAGGCGCATTGGCCCGGTAGCTTGTAAGTCATCTCGCATCATATCGGCAGCATTTTTTGACATATTCTTAAAGATCTTTTCTTGCATCTCTTTCGAGGCACCTTTAAGAGATTTAACAATTTTGTCTTGAGCAATGCCGCGTAGTAGCAATTGCATACCCCGGTCATCCAGTGCAAGAAGGTTTTCAAAGACGAACATTTTTTCTTGGATTTTATCGCTTATTCCACTGTATAATTCTTTGAAGGATTCAAAAACACGCTTTTCGGTATCGGATGACACTGAATTAAGAATTTCTGCTGCAACATCAATACCTCCAATGCCTGCAATAACGACATCGGGTTCGTCTTCGAAACGATGTTGCATAATTTCATCCAGCTCTTTTAGTGCCGCAGGATGTACGGTATCTAAGCTGGCGACTCTGACCATGACATCGGTTTGAATTTCTTAGGGTAGTAAATCCAGCACGGTACCGGCTTTGTCGCGACTAAGATGAGCAAGTACGATGGCGATGATTTGTGGGTGTTCATTACGTACTACGTTGGCAACTGAAGTAGCTTCAATCCACTTTAATGTTTCCAAACCTTTAGGGTTACTGTCGATTAGAACCTGGGACATCATATTGTTGGCCTTGTCACGACCTAAGGCATCGGTCAGTGTTTTGTGCAGAAAATCTTGGGTACCAATGGATAACGCTGATTGATTGCCTAGATTATCAATAAAGGTATCTAACACTCCGCGTATATGCTGTTGAGTGATGGTGTTAATTGACGTCATTGCTGTGCCGAGTGTCTGGACTTCATCGGGTGTCATATGACGTAGGATTTCGGCGGCCTTTTCTTCACCCAGTGTCATCAGCAGAATTGCTGCACGTTCAGGCCCGTCCAGAGCCTCTAATGGATCAGCGGTACCTGGTTGAGGCTGAGGTTGATCTGGCTTGTCTTCATCAGGCATTGTTCTCGACCCAGTTTTTAATCACCTTAGCGACGCGTTTAGGGTCTTCGTCTGCCAAGCCACGCGCCATATTGAGTACATCGCCATAGGCTTCAAACGGGGCAGGGAGTGCATTAGGGTCGTTAGGGGGGATCGTTGATAAGGAAACTTCTTCGTCAGCTAATGCATCATTTTCTATGTCATTCTCATCCTTCTCGTCGTCTGCATCTTTCGTTAATTGCTTAGGTGGCGCTAGGCTTTTCATCGCAGGGCGTGCAACAAACAACACTAGTAGTAAGAAAGCAAGACCGATCAAAACTTGTTTACTCAGTTCCCAAACCCAAGGTTGTTCTAGCAAGGGAAGGTCTTCGATAGGTTCTATTTCTTGTTGTGGCTGAAAGGATTGATTGAATACGGCAACACTGTCCCCACGATTAATATTGAAGCCAATTGCGCCTTGAACAATTTTAGTGAGTGTGTCAATTTGCTCTTGAGGGAGTGGTGTAGAAGTGGTTTCTCCCTCCTCATTTACGGTTGTTTTATTATCGATAATCACCGCCACCGAGAGGCGTTGTAACTTACCCTGGGCATTTCGTGAATGACTGATGGTTTTGTCTAACTCATAATTTCGGGTAGCTTGACTACTTTCGTTGGTGGGTACTTTGTTTCCATTATTATCTACGTTGGTTCGTGCGTTGGTTGTTCCTGCTCCAGGAGGTTGATTGGACAGTGCGCCGGGAACTCCGATAGCAGCAAGGGCACCGCCTGAGCTTTTTTGCGCTTGTGTCTGTTCACTACGCACTTGGGTATTGTCGGGGTCAAATAACTCTTGAGTGCGCTCATTATATGTGAAATCAATATCTGCATTCACTTTTGCATGGACGCGACTGGAGCCTAGGAGTGGCGCGAGTAATTCTTCAATCCTTTGGGTGTACATTTTTTCCAACTGGCGCGTGTACTCAAATTGCTGTCGAGTCGCATCCATACCGGTGGATTCGCCCCCGTTGGATAATAGCCGTCCCCATTGGTCAACGACTGTCACTTGTGATGACTCCATGTACGGAATGCTTGACGCAACTAAATGTACAATCGCATTAACTTGGTTATCCTCCAATGTGCGGCCTGGATTCATTTTTACCATGATGGACGCGGAGGGTTTAGCGCGATTACGGATAAAGACGGATTGCTTAGGCATAGCTAGATGAACTCTAGCGGTATGTATATTACGCATACTGGAAATGGTGCGTGAAAGCTCGGTTTCTTGGGCGTGCTGATAGCGGGCTTTTTCGATAAATTGACTGGTACCAAAGCCTTGTTCTTCACGCAGCATTTCGATGCCTTGATTGTCGCTTTCCACCAAACCGTTGGAGGCTAATTTCATGCGTATTTCTGAAATTTTATCTGTGGGTATCAGTACTAACCCAGTTTTGGGTTCAATTTCATAAGGGACGTTTTCGGCGCGTAAAGTTTCAACAATACTGAGTGTGTCTTGCTTATTAATGCGATCATAAACAGGAGTCATTCCATGTTTGGATGCCCACATAATCATCGCAATACCGAGGGTGGCGACACCTGCAAGTGCAAGTATTGCGGTGGCGTGGCGGTACAACGCGCCGCTGCTTAGCCATTCTTTGAAGGCGTTGGGTGTTGGCGCATGTGTCGTTGTATCAGTATCCATAGGTTAGCTGATTACGCCGTTATAACGGCATATTCATGATTTCCTGATAGGCTGAGACTAGCTTGTTACGTACTTGCATTAATGCCTCAAAGGATACTCTGGCCTTTTGCATTTCAACCATTACATGTGAAAGGTCAACATTAGGGTCTTCTAACTCAAATTTCTGTGCAAGTTCTGCAGCACTTTGCTGGCGCTGGTTTACATTTTGAAGTGATTGCTGAAGGATATCGGTAAAGGCTATATTGTTATTTTTATTTTCCTCAAGGCCTTTATTCAATCCAGCCTTTTCAGCCATGTCATTCAACTGGCTAAGCAGTTGACGGGTATCAATTGAATTCATGTAAATCGCCCTGTGTATTTAACTTAGATACGGTGGAACGCCAATTTAAGAATCAGGAATATCCAGCCCTTGCTCACGCATTTTTGCGAGTTTATAACGCAAGGTGCGCGGGCTAATGCCAAGTTGTTCGGCGGCTTTTTTACGGCTGCCATGGTCTTTTCGAAGTGCTTTTAAAATCAGTTCGTATTCACGGGATTTTAGATCATTATTTAGCGCTCCAGAATCAACTTCAGAGCTTGGCGGTAGTGTTTGGAGTGTTTGTTCTTGCTCAAAATGGAGATCAGTTGCGCGAATTTCCCATCCATCACTGAGAACGAGGGCTCGTTGTATCACGTTTGCCAATTCTCTGACATTCCCGGGCCAGCTATAGGATTCAAGATTTTGACTGGCATCTTGTCCAATCTGGGGTATGGGCTGACCAATAACGACGTGGCGTTTAATTAATTGATGTACTAGCGGAATAATATCGGCAGGACGATCTCGTAGTGGTGCCAATTGCAAAGGGAATACATTGATTCGGTAATAAAGATCTTCATGAAAACGACCGGCTTTGACTTCTTCTTTGATATTTCGATTGGTGGTCGCTATGACGCGTACATCTAAATCAATTGTTTTTCCACTGCCGAGCCGTTCGACCTCTCGTTCTTGTAATACGCGCAGTAGCTTGGCTTGTAAGTTTATTGGCATTTCTGAAATTTCGTCGAGTAGCAAGGTGCCATTTTGTGCCAGTTCGAACTTTCCTGCGTTGGATTGAATCGCGCCTGTAAATGCACCTTTTTCATGCCCAAATAGAACGGCTTCGAGCATATTATCGGGAATGGCTGCGCAATTAATGGCTATAAAAGGTTCATGGTTTCGGCTGGAATGTTGGTGGATATACCGCGCTAGTACTTCCTTACCGGTACCGCTTTCGCCGCTGATTAACACTGAGACGTGATTGGCTGCAACTTTACGTGCGAGTTGTAATAGTTCCATTGAGTAGGGATCACGCGCGATGATGCCTTCCTCGTTACTGCTTTCATCCACTTGGGCGATTGCAAGCCGTTCTACCAACTCAAGGAGAAAATCTGAATCTATAGGTCGAACCAGATAATCTGCAGCACCTTCACGCATGGCTTGAACTGCACGTTCAACACTGCCAAAGTCGGAAATAAGAATAACGGGGAGTGCTGGGTTGATAGAACGAATGGCGTGCAGCAATTGTCTGCCGCCCATTGTGCTCATGTTTTCCTCGCAGATGACGAGTCCAAAGTGCTGTTGCTCGATGTAGTGTAGGGCGCTGTGCCCATCAGTGGCTGAGAGCGTTTCATGGTCATGCGCCTCCAACGTATCTGCTAGCGCTTTTGTGTAGAGCTTTTCTTCTCCAACAATCAGTATTTGTTTTTTTGCCATCAGGCGCTACTCCATTAGTTCTGATGATTAGCCAATCTAAAGCTGAATAAGCAATAAATATGCCTAAGTTATATTGTTTAATTAAATCAGCATGATATGTTTATCGTGTGTTGTATGCAGTCAAATTAACGGCAGTTAATCATCACGTTCCAGGTGATACTTACGCATTTTTTCGACAAGTGTTGTACGACGTAGATTGAGTCGCTTGGCTGCTTGAGCCACTACGCCTTTGGACTCCTTAAGTGCCTGCTTGATAAATTTCAGTTCAATGTCTTGTAAATGTTCTTTGAGATGAAACTCACCTGATGATAAGTCGATACTTGTTTTGGGCTTGGATTCTTGTGGATCCTTATTCAGCATTTCGGCTGGAATATCATGCGTAAAAGCATCGGGTAAGTCTTCTGCGTGAACTTCTTTACCGGGGAATAAAATACGCAGACGTTCTACCAGGTTGTTCAGCTCGCGCACATTTCCTGGCCAGTGGTAATGCATCATTGCGTTCATTGCGCTATTGTGCAAAGAGTAATTGCCACGTTCGTTGGCTAGACGGTTAATCATCGAGTTAGCCAGTGCTGGAATGTCTTCGCGACGATCCCGTAAAGGAGGCATGTCGATGGGGAATACGTTGAGTCGATAATAGAGATCTTCGCGAAATTTTCCATTAGCAATGGCATCTTCCAGGTTACGATGGGTAGCTGCAAGAATGCGTACATCTGCCACCAGTGAGCGATTGCTACCGACACGTTCAAAGGTTTTTTCCTGTAGTACACGTAGCAGTTTTATCTGCATGTTGAAATCCATGTCTCCAATTTCATCAAGAAATAAAGTGCCTCCATTAGCCAGTTCAAAGCGCCCAATGCGGTTAGAAATAGCTCCTGTAAATGCGCCTTTTTCGTGTCCGAATAATTCGCTTTCTAGAAGCTCTTTGGGGATTGCTCCACAGTTTACGGGGACAAAAGGTTGGTCTGCACGATCTGACATGCGATGTAATGCGCGTGCTACTAATTCTTTGCCTGTGCCAGATTCGCCAAGTATTAGAACGCTGGCTTCGGTGGGGGCCACTTTTTCGATCATGGATTTAACCTTACTAATAGCAGGTCCATGTCCTTCCAGTGATTCAAGACATTGGCGTCGTCGCCTAGAACGGTTACTGCCTTGCTGGTGAATGCCCACTTCTTGTAAAGCTGTTTTTAGCTTTTGATAAGTACACGGGAGTGGTAGTCGGTCAGCAATGTTGCCGGGAAGTGTGGTGACTTTGTCTGGAGTGATAGGTTGAGCTGTGAACAGTAGGCAAGGTTTGATTTGCGTAATTTCAGGATAGGTTTCAACGAGTTCGTGTAAGTCCTGTATGTCTTGGCAGACAATTACGTATGCAGAGAAATGTGTTTTCCCTTCTGTTACCACCAGCTTATCGAGACTGCTCGAAATCGAGATATTAATTTCAAGAAATTCGAGCATTGATGCCACCTTTATATTACTTTGGTGGTGTTTTCCCAGTATTTGTACGCTGTGTTGCGGCATTCCCTACGCTCCTTGCGTTGCCATATATCCTAAGGTTTCTATTTATCCCAGGGCTTGCTTGGGAGGCTCATAATCACCTTGTTAGCGGAAGAAAAATGCCGCATCAGACTATGGATGCATCATAGGGGTAGGTGGGGTCTTAGGGGAATGAACGTGTTAACGTTTCCCTAGCCATCCGTCAAAAAAATAACACCGTATGTACGGCTTGGGAGGTAGCG
>JAULBP010090917.1:0-12233 GCA_032355345.1 Lepetodrilus pustulosus | reverse complement strand
CAAAATCACTGATGCAAAATATGTATGTGAATAGTCCTGATCAGTAGTGTCTGGTAAAATATCAAGTAGATCTACACGAAAAGTCTCTAATTGAGTTCTCAATATGCGTGTCACTGGTATCTTGTACAAACATTAAATATTCCCTTGTAATAACCTAGCTACATTGAGTTCGTTTTCGTTACGCCCGTAATCCTTCATAGAGAACCGGTGGTTTTATGAGGATCAACTGTCAATTAACAGGTGTATTTGTTATTTTAGTTGATCTAATATCGGCACCAATATTGCATTTGTGTATGTATGTATTTATGTATTTGTAATGTACGGAGCGGCATTAAAATAAGCAGATTGCTTGTTTGCCAATCCGGTTTAATAAGTTCTTTTTGAAAATAAATATGTTTAAACCATTTTAGTATATCAAAAGCTATGCGAAATCTATCGGGCTTCCGCACGCCCTAGCCACGTGGTCACATAACAATGCCAGACTACGTGAGATGTTTTCATTCAATTATACTAAATCACGGCGAAATGATATAACTTTTTATGTTTGCATGTATTCATTCTTATTTGAAGTTTTACATACCTCCAGAATTTATGTTCCGAACATGCAGGCCCATTAGGCCTACTAAGGCAACTTTTATACTCGACTACCGGTATATCGTAAAGCTTATACTGACGGCGTCAGGCATCATATTTCGCTTGATATGCGAACCTTATCAGCAAATTTCAGTATTGTACAAGTATTGCTTATCTTGTGTGTCTAAATTTATGTATTTAAATACATTCCGCTTTGTACTTTGATTTTTAAGTCTTAATTTTGAAAAAGAAAATATATGTAATTATCTCCCTTGTGGGTCCTCGAGTCCTAAGTTTGGACTCGAGTCTTTGATAAACAGACTCGGTCCCGGGTACCTGGGTACTCGTTCAGGCCATAATAAACACACATGTTACTAATAATATTATAACTATTGGAAACCAGTGGTACACGCTAAAAATGTAGCTTGTTGCCCAGTAGACCAATCAAATATGCATACTTCCAGATAAAATACGTGTGACCATGAAGGCTACGGTAGAAGTGCGGTGTTGTCTTTATGGATACGAGTGCTTCATAACACGATAGCCAGTATAATTGATGGACCAGTAAAATACTGCTGTTAAAGCCTCCGTAATGTCATCGACTACATAGTCCTACATAGAAGTAAGTGCTTTCTCAGCTATGTGTATGTTTAACTAGACATGACCGTGGTGGATTATGAGATTGTTTTCTGGACGCTTTTCAGATATATGTCCGATTATATAATGTTTTTCGTCATAGATGTTCGTCTAATATGTGTGTAAATATATTTCATTTTAAAGAAAAAACATTAGTGAAGGATTCTGGGAAGTGACTCTTAAACACAATTACCAAAATAAAAACATAGATTGAAAACACGAGGTACCAACTTGGGAATTGCAACGGGTTCATCTAGCAACTGTTGTGCTATGAGCAAATATTGTAGAACTATTATTTAGAACACATTTATAATTCGTATTATCTACCCCTAAGATATTCGTGACTCCATCCTTTGTTCTGTCCGAACTCTAAAAGACATTCATTCCCTCGCCATTGTTAATCGATACCCTTGTTCACAGACGAGCGTTTGATGATAGACAGAATTGACATTTTTCGCATACACGTATATAGCGAGTGTATGGGCTAATTTCCTACTTCCAGCGACTATTACTCACTGAGCTGGCTTGGTCACATTCAATGTTATTAGGACGCCAATATCAGTTGTATTTCACTTCAAAGTCTCGCCGTATTGCGACAGATTCACCCTTGATATTGTTAAACAAGCCAATCATTGTGCAACACATTGCCAGTAGTAATTCCCCTGTGGTCAAATCAGACTTCAAATTGGGCTTCGTACACAACAGTAACTAACCTCTACTTCAACGTCAACTAACGTGTATTCAGTACTGTACGTTTCAACTAGTTGATCATCGCGAATGATGGTCTAGGATCTGTGAACTGGTATGCAGTTGTAGCAGGGGTACGTGCCATCAGAAGGTTTCATAATGCGTACCCTCAAGTTCCACGATCGCAACAAGTGACCCTTGTCATTCAAAGACATCGGGGCAACGTTTCTCGAAGCTCTCATAGTTATTACGAAACCATAAGCACTCTCGTAGCGATCATGTTGCTCGTGGTCAGGGTCTAGTAGTTGATACGATAGCCTCGTGAAAGGATTCCCTGCTTAAATGTCCAAGCCACATACTGTATAACATACTCAATGTAAATATCACACGTTTAATTACTTATCTGAGAACAATGCTAAATAAAGCATAATGTATATGACGGTACTGCCTACAGTATGGAATAGGATCGTTGGCCGTATATGAAGCAATAGGAATTTAAATTAATGTGTACGAGAAATGATTCTTCTAGTGTATAGTTTGAAACAGTTAACGATTACTAATACTAGCATTGAATCTGATACACGTAACGGATAATGATTTTAATTACGAATTCGAATTCCTGAAATCGGTAGGTGTTTGGAAATTCCTTCTTGTTCAAATAATACAAAGCTAAATGTATATGTCCATAAATGCTACTGGTACTTAGTTATTGCAACATATTGTTCATCTGCACTAGAAAAAGGTTCACATTTCGTACAATAACATTTCTTTACCGATTCTCCTTCCAACTGAAGCAAACTGCCGTCATATTACCTAAAGTGCTGACGGGAAATAGTGTAAGAACTACAATGAACGAGCCTCGCGACCTACATTTCACAGTTACTAATATACTGTTGTAATTACAAGTAGCAATTCGTTCTCTGCAATCTCAATTTCAATATCCAATCTATGCTTCTTGCAATGACATTATGCTAACACTTACTTCGTCCAGCTTCTTATTATTATAGTAAAATACGTCTCTTGATCTTCCCATATTGGCAATTACGTTCGGATTAGGCCATCACGTGACATGTCTGATGATTTTGTCCGTGTTTATGCCAAAATATCTTATGATGAAGTGTGCATTATATATCTGAACATTGCATTACACGGCGAAATGCGTACAATGTATTAGAATTGTTATTGTATTGGCTCCTTATTGCTGGAAGACAAGACGTCCATTTGCTTCACTTCTTTGTGAATAAAACTAGTGTGAATATGTATATACACTGTACATCAAAATCATGGGTAGCCTATTGAAGTAAATCATCTACCAACAGCTCGTAGAGTGACAATCCCTTTGGTCCACACCCTTTATCTGTTAGAAGGTACCTCGTGATCTGGATCGAGGTATCTGATTGACAGTTCGCCAATCAGAAGTTAATCAGTCGGAATTGCCGATACGACCTTTTACCTGTACTTCTCTATATGCAACAAGATGGCGAAAGAATTATTGTCCAGTCGACTGTGCCATTCCGAAACGAAAGCTAAAGTTAAAAAAAAAAAATCGGCCAATCCTTTTCAGTAATTGAAACAAACATGTCTAGGAATCCATATTAACAACTTGGCACATTACAGGGTTTTACGATTGATGTGTTAAAACAGAATAATAACTAGCTATATCAAATGATACATTAAGATGTTCGTAGGTTTGGAAATACGGATTAATTTGTTCCGCCATTCTTCTAATTTATCTTCATAACTGGTGTTTTTTTGTTTTTGATGTTGCCATCGTCATCAATAACGTTGTTCTGTAATACGGTTTATTAAAACTTAATTGGAAAGTATTTGTTAATACTACTTTGGGTAGGGTTGGGAGGGATAGTGGGCTAAATCGGGTGATCATTGTTTGAGCTTAGAAATAAATAGCAATAAATATTGATATCAGCTCAATCCCACGTTCATATTCTATTAGTGGATCACCATTAAACTCTAAATAGTATTTAGTATATTATGTTACTGTAGAAGTCAATTTATTTAGGATCTATAACGGGCCGAAATAAGAGAAGGATAAATATTGTCCTCATGAAGACAAATGTCCATTACTTTCGGAATTACTGATAATTAATCAAATATGATGAATACTGCGAATCTTTCAAAAGAACATATTTGAAGTTTGTTCGCTTAATAGTTCGTCTTAATTAATGATATAATGATTACGAATTTCAACATGGAATCAATGTACTGGTTATTAACTGGTTTTATATGCTTCGATAAAATAAATACGTTGCAATTTTGATTGTGAGAAACATACACAATTTTATTTTACAACGTGTTTAAAGTTAATGTACACTGCTTCACTTACCAAATATGAAGCTATTATACACATTTGAATTTGTGGATGCCCATTATTAGGACTAACTAGGCGTGATACTGCCTGCCTCTGAATTACCTCTTCATCATCATCATCATCATCATCGTTATCATCATCATCACCGGGAATAGTATGATTATAGTACGATTGTTATTAGAAAGTGACTAAGCTTGTGACAATCATTATTAGCAAGGGTACATAATACTAATATAGTCTTATCATATTAACTACTAAACAATGTTTATCTTTATCATGCATGCACGACCGTGCGGTATGTCCCATATCCTCTATTAATTAATCACTATGTCATTGCACGTTATCATTTACACCGTAGCCCAATATCCATTGAAGGGTAAATGTCAAAGTTTGACAACATAATACTCTTATATCCAGAAAAGCTATATTCCAATACCTTCTATGTCATATCAAGATCAGTACTAACATTGTCATGGACATTGATGCTTTAAATCTTATTTGAAATCAGAAATTTAATCATGCTTCTTTTCTTTCTTAAAAAGTGACGCAATTTAACGCCGGAGTATCTGTCGCAACGCAGAATATCCGACGTGTTAATTAGGATCCTATCCAGAAGTATACATTCATATCAAATGGAAGTTTTTTTCTAATACCTTTGATCATGTACTTTGCTTCAGTAGACGTAGACTGCTAAGTTGGGAGATAACGTATCTTCAGGATCAAAGTTGCTGGCGCTAGTACAATTATTATTTCCATTGTGGCAACAACGCTGTACATAACGACATAGGCGGGATAAGAGAAGGCGTGTTCCTAAAATTAGAAACTAGCTGGGTTAAGTTGGAGGACTATTTCATAAGTCCCACTCTTATAGTAATTACCAATACATTTGAGAACCTACGCGTGGACAGTAAATTCCCGGTGCCACTAAGAGTAAATGACGCGGATGAATAGACCTAAATTATGTTGTTCGTTTTCTCTATTATGACCTATATTGGTAGAAGTGTTTTTATAGACCAAAGTTGATAGACTACTCGCTGTTTGGATTTACGGCCAGCGTTTCACGAAAGGGTCGTACAGTAGTCCAGGCCTAAATCAGGGCGTATGCCATGCTTTTACCTATGCCTACAGGGCGTCATTATTAGCTGCATCAGCTCTTCACACCGCATTTGCGATAGTTTCGCCTTTGACTTGGCTAAATAAGCCAATCAAGGTGCGAGCTCATACTCGCACCCCAGGGATACCTTTTTCAGCTAAGGACTATCCATGCCGTATACCCTGGCACACATCTAGAGAGAAACTTTCGCAAACAACCTCTATGAGCTATAAATAGAACAGTGATAACATAATTATATGATAGATATTTACAGAAGATTCATCGGGAAATGTATTTCATTGGTTGCCTGTTTGCGCAAGGTTCTGACTAGATGTGTGCCAGGGTGCATGGCATGGAGAGTCCCGAGCGGAAAAAGTATCCTTGGGGTGCGAGGATGGGTGTGAGCTATGCTTTTACTATAGCAGGAAATGACGGAACCCTCGATTTACGCTAAGACTACCGGTAGGATACGTCATTAGATATACCATAGGCCATGGACCAAGTTCTTAACTACATCGCTAAGCTGTTCGTGGAGGAAATGTTGATGATCAAGAAAGAGTAAACATATTCCTACACGAAAGCTGGACGCTGTCGTAACGTATACAACACCTTCGGAAACATGGTCCCAGGATTGTGGCATTGTTTATAGGCGAGAGTCCGGCGAAACATCAGAGTGGTCTGGCGTCATTAGAAAGATAACCATCATCGATATGTTCAATTTAGGCCGCCGGTCAGTCGAGTGAGAATGGTTGACCGGGTCATTTTGATCATGATGGTAACAAAATGTCATAGACCGATACAAGATGCTCTGTTGATTTGCGTTTCCTGTTGGCCATGTGAACTAGATATCAGCTTGTAATTGCGTGTGCATGTAGTTAGTGCTGTGGTCGCAACTAGAGGACAGTATATTGTGTCATGACATACAGTGTGTTCTTTCGTGATATACAATGTGTTCTGTCATGATATACAATGTGTATACAATGTGTTCTGTCATGATATGCAATGTGTTCTGTCATGATATACAATGTGTATGGCATGATATACAGTGTGTTCTGTCGTGATATACAGTCAGACCCCGTTATGTCGGACACTTGTTGTTAAAAGCTGACTGGTTAAGCGAAACAACAGGAGTATCGGATCAATTATTCATTGAGTTAAATTATATAGTAGGAAATCAGTACTGGTTAAAGTTTGATCGATAAGCGAAGAAACCGTTATAACGGAGACCGCAATAACGGGGGTATTTCTGCATAAGGCACGAATATTATGATAGGTATGTACATGAACTTGTTCAGTCAGAGGACTAATATACATAATTGTTTACTTACAATATATTATGAGAAATACTGCATGGAAGACACAGTACTGTAGTACTTGCTATTTACAATTAATATTCTAAATACTTTTAGCTGGTATAAGAGGCATTCGTAATATATGATTTATTGATATTGTATCTATCAATCAGGAAACTACTACTCCTACTACTAATACTATGACCACTACTACTACTACTACTACTATTCCTACTAATACTACTACTACTACTACTACTACTACTACTACTACTACTACAACAACATCAACTAGTTTTAGCTGATATATGCGTCACTCGTAATAGATGATTTATTGATATTGTATCGATCAATCAGGAAACTACTACTACTACTATGACTACTACGACTATAATAACAACTACTACTACTACTAATACTAATACTAATACTACTATACTACTACTACTACAACTAATAATGCTGCCACTACTACTACGCCTACTACTTCTACTACTGCTGCTACTTCTACCACTACTACCACCTAGTATTATTATTATTACTACTATTACTAGTAGTAGTAGTAGTAGTAGTGGTTGTAGTAGTAGTAGTAGTATTAGTAGTAGAGTAGTAGTAGTAGTAGTAGTAGTAGTAGTAGTAGTAGTAGTAGTCCAGTCAGTTATTCTTTTTCTATTGGAATAGTTTCAGATTACCAAATTAAGAACGCATTTATGGATAATCTCCTTTAAATATGTATTCAAATGTTCCATAATTCAACCCTTTAATATTCATTATCATTCCGACAAATAACGAGCAATACGACACCCCACTTTCCGCCTTCGAATTCCTCTTAATAGCTGTGTGCGATATAGGCTGTCCTTATTTCCTATTATAATTAGTTTCTTTACCGGTAACTTGCCGTAGAAGTCCATTACAGCAACACGCCTGATATTGTGGCCGACTAGCGTCAGTGATAAGATGTCACCACACGAGCGGCACCACGGAGTGAGAACGTTTGACTGCAGAACTCTGATCCTGCCTGTTTCCTTCTCGGGCGCCAGTGTCGCGTGGCGGGAGAACCATTCATTCCCAGTCAATGTATTAGCGTGTCCAATATTCTTGCTCTCACATCGATAGTAATACTTGTCGGAGAGCTGTTTGTATCTACAAAAGGAGCACGCTGTTACTCAGTTTTTTTTAAATTATTTATTTGTCGAAAATTTATGGAGTGGAAATGACGTTATTTTCGGATAGATTGAGTTCAAGATTTTGACCTAATTTGGAAAGTATGAAAACTACAGTGAGTGTTCCGGCATTCCGAGAGCGCGAGAGAGAAATGTGTTCCTACTCTTGCTGCAAGATTCGTGTCGTGGTTTGACAGTCCAAACACATTGTCTGGATAACGGTGGTGCTGTTGGATATAGACCTTTCGTGACAATTAGACAGTTCAGCTGTTGTCATTGAGACAACGACATAGACTACGTAATGAACGGTTTGCCAGTACGTTCGTCGTTAACTAATTACCGCAGCTCATGGAATGCCGATGGCGTGGTGTAAACAGTGTTATCCCATATAGACACTACGAACGTACGATGTCACGGTAGAAATGTGTTCAACTTCGCAGAAAGGTAGCATTATATCCGTGCAGATACCCATCAATGTCGTATATCAACATGTGAATGCACCTGTTGCAGGAAATGTGTAGATACTGAAAACCCTTTATGTCGTCTTTGTCAAAATTCACCCAGAGGAGACGTAGCGATCGTAGTCGACTTAGTCAATGTTTCAACGCATGATTCAATTTGAAGTAGTGCCACCGACTTTTAATTGACATGCGATGTATACTAAAAAAAGCCCACAACAACCTAAATATTCAAATATACTTCCTAGTTGTGAAATGCCGCTTGACAAGAGAAACAACCTTAAACTTGTGATAGAGAGTGTGTACGAAAACGCAACCGGCGACCAATTCAGTGAATATACCCGTCAAGTAGGTGACATTTTCTGCGCCAGTGAGTTTGTGTCGGCGTCCGGATATTAGCAAAATTCAACTGTAGATTCTGAGGACGTTGTAATGAAACATTTGTTTCTCCCATCTTCGGAACTGCTATCATGGCAGGCACACGAGCGATTCGCGGATTTCCCAACGGAGCTGCGTAAACAGATTTCCAGGCATCTACCTAAAACATCGGCTTCTTAATTTAGAAGATTCACCTTGCAAAACGGCGGAATCCTCCAGAGATAGTCTTCACACTCCGGTGATGAATTAACCCTTCAGCTTGTTGTGAAAAGTGGAACCTTTGTGATTCCTTAAACTGCCATCACCCCAGTTTCCGGTCAATTAGCCGTGTAACAGTTAACAGAGGAATCGTGCTAGTTGAACCCGTACAAGTCGTACAACTGAATATCACCTACTTGTAGAGCATCGATGGAAGATCGCACATTAACACAACAGTATTAGAATGACGTAGACAATGTACGTCTTCACGAGGAAGTGTTATACGTAATGGAAACGACTGTTTCTTTATCTTGGACAGTGTGATTTGTCTAGGATTAAAGTGGATTAACGTCTGTCCTTAGACTGGAATCTCAGATTATCGTGAAACGAGGTTATTTGTCTCGAGCACACGTGAACGTGGTGCAAAGCCAATGGAGTGAGTCTTATCGTAATTACAGAATGTGGCGTAAATGTTCTGTAACCGTATCTCGCTCTGATGGAGTAGAAAGTAATAATTAAAGATATATCAGAACAGACTTGGCCTGTCGACCTGTTAAGTGATGAAATCGTCCACGTCTAGATCCAACGGTGTTGTCTACGACAGTTAACTGGCATAATAGGAAACGTAATTTAAACATGATTTCATTTACGTCCATTTTCGCCTCGGCGGGGAGTATATATACATATGGATTATTGATTATTAACCATTCTTAGAATTTGAAGCGTACAATCTTCTTTAAACGATGTGGTGGCGTCTGTTTGTTGTGGTAGTGGTGGTAGGCATGCTTGGACAAGTGAAGTGCAAGGACATTAAACTAGGTATCCTGCTACCATTCAATGGAAGGTACCCGTGGGTGCTCAACAAAGCCCGACCAGCGTTGGAGTACGCCATCGACTCCGTTATGAACGACACGACGTTGCTCGAAGGATATTCCATTAAGACGGTGTACATGGATTCTAAGTGTTCCGAAACTGAAGGTCCTTTGGCAGCAATAGATATGTACACTGACAAGCTGGCCCATGTCTTCATAGGTCCCGCTTGCGACTACAGCGTTGCGCCCATAGCCAGATTCAGTTTTAAGTGGGGGATACCCGTTATATCTCCTGGGGCTTTGGTCAGTGCCTTCCATGATAAAGGCGAATATAAACTGCTCACAAGAATTCAAGGATCATACGCTAAGGCAGGGGAGTCTTTTCTTGCCTTGTGTTTTAAGTACAAATGGCGGAAAATTGGGCTATTGTACCACGACTTCAAAAATGATCCCAATAGAGTGAAGTCTGACTGTTTCTTCACACTGGAGGCTATTTACCTGGCTGTTGTCGGTGTCATAGGAGTACAGCCCTGGCATAAGTCCTTCGATCAGACGAAAGGAAATGCCGATTTCGATTCTCTACTCCGAGACGCGTCCAAGCATACCAGAAGTAAGATGTTGTCTATTAACTACGTTAAGCTCTGTACTATTTGATACCGCACTGGGTCATTGCACTCCGTTGCATTTCTATGATATTAATATCTTTACATCTATAATATATTCATACGTTGCCACATTCGCAGGCAGTCATGCATTCTTAAGTTAATATTCAAATGGTTAGCAAACATAGTCATAATGCTCACAAACAATGAATCTCACTTGTCGTGTTGGGAATTCTATATCTATCCGGTATTAGACCACCATATGAAATGGTTATCGATATGGTATGAAGTAAGTGTTCGGGATCGTGTGAAATGTTTGTCGAGACGGTGTGTAAGCAAACGTGATGGTGCTCAAGTGGCCGTGTATAGGTATCCACAGTATTAATTTAGCCACCTGTTTATTTGGCTAGACTCCCACTGTGACTCCCAGGGGAATCCAGATTTGTTTTAGACTAGGTTTCCCCATTTCATGAAACCCGAGACTTTGATTTGGCTCCTGCACAGATAGTACCACTTAGCATGGCCATGTATATGTCTATAATAATAATGTGACTATTACCATTTAGTACGTTTAAATGCATATATTACTATTTTGTATCGTCATCATCATCTTCATCATCATCTTCATTATTATTATTATTATTAATATTACTACCCTACTTGTTCTTGCGCTTTGAGCATACCTTTGTGCTGATTCCAGCTATATAAATGTCCGAAATATTATTATTATTATTATTATTATTATTATTATTATTATTATTAGTAGTAGTAGTAGTAGTAGTAGTAATTATTAGTATTATTACTAGTAGTATAGTCGAGCCCCACATAACGTCTAATCGGTTACTAGTATTACATTGTCTTGAACATGTGGTATACTCATTTAGTGGAACTTTCGAGTAGCTTAGAATATTATTCGTCCGTGCGTATTCGCACTATGCTATCAAAATTACGTGTACTTGTTCAACTAAATATTTAGTGGACATTTAACGTAGTTTAAGATGTCATTCGTCTGTGTGTATTGACGATATCATATCAACATTACCTGAAAGTGTTTAACACATGTAACGTACTTCAGTATGCTAATGCTCTTTGCGGGTGTTCACGGCGAGAAGTAGGTCATCACAGAATGCCATCAACCGGCCAATCGTAATTATCACATAATAGACACGATGACCTTGAACGTTATCTCTTTAAAATAAAAATGTCGGTCGAAGTCTCTCTATTCCAAGTCGGTAGGTGTGCTGAGGTATGAATATTTAAAGGATGTTTTACACTCTATTGTGTTAGATAAGCGTGCCAATCAGGGTCCGATAATTAATACATCACTTCACACATATTCGCTGAACACATCGGCTAGTCGATACATCACTCGATCAACCCTAGGGTAACATTCGAGTGATGAAATTCACAACAACACGTGTTACACCCGAGAGAGGTGAGGATAAGTCAGGTGTATACTCCCCATTTCAGCATGAGTAAGACTACTGAGTATGTATATTTCAACCTAAATAACACGTCGGAAGTCGTATTCCAACTCGTCAATAGTTGGAATCAGGCGTCAATAGTTGGAACCAGGGCGTACATAATAGTCGATCTAATGACGCCTTGCTATTAGATTATTGGCGACCTACTTTCAGATATGTTGACACGCTACATGAAAGAACATGTTTTACTGTTGAACAAAGGATAACAAACATAAGTTTTACTGACAATGACGAATACTAGTTGCATGTGAAATGTTGTTTTAGTATCGTATTTATCTACTGCAAAATTAACGTCATCTTTAGCCATTGATCGCCTGTCCAAAGGAAGTGAAATACTTTCTTTGGTAGATAATGAAACATTCAGCTCTGTAGACGTAGTGGGAGACGTTGTCGTTGGAATCTTCCTTTGTACGACACTGTCGACGACATCCAGCATGGCGTCACTTTTCCTCTTGTATCTCCAACTAATGGCAAGCTATAAGTTGCACGTCATTATTATAACAGTATACGGGTACCTCAACTATCATA